>JAJHZJ010000497.1:1678278-1765778 GCA_023548195.1 Bettongia penicillata ogilbyi
ATTGTTGTAATTTTTTTCTCTAGAAACAGCTTGAAATTGTATATTATTACCAAAACAACACACTTTTCAAATTTCAGTGTTTATCATTGTATCAACATCAGCATGCTCTTAAATGAGCTTCAGTATGAATGGATTCCTTTTCTGCTCTGCTTTGATTTAAGAGTCTTTGATTAAATTTTGTTTCTTTGAAAAAAGGTAAAATATGAAACCTAAAATAGGAATAATACAGTATTTATACCAGTATAGCCATGACCTTCAAGTCAACTCTTTTAACTTACTTATTTTTAAAATGCATACCTTCTTTTAGCTCTCCTGAGAAAGAAAGAAAATATAATTTGACCAGAAGCATTCAGAAAAGTATTAGGAAATTTTGTGGCTTTTTTTCAAAGTAGTTTTTCTGTTACATATTAAGTGACCAAAACAAAATGAACAATGCATTTGTAATTGTATTCTTCTGTTTAGAAACATACTGAAAATATAGTCCATGATTGTACTTTTTAAAATGCATTTTCAAAATTATCCATATCAGCATTCACAGGTTAAATAATTTTTCGTTCTGATTTCTCTGAAAAGAAAATGGAAATTTGGGTGAACTTCAGATAAGTACATTTTTTAAATTATAAGCAAATGTAATAAGTATTAAATAATTAAATTCTTGATTTTTTTTTTAAAAGTAGAAAACAGAAGATTGCAAAATTCTTGTAAATGGATCGATCACATGACTACTTAGTAACAATGTAACATAGCCTGTCTTCTATGCCGATGAATCCATTCTGTTTTGTTTTGACATGCTGTAGCTACGTGGCATATCTGGCACACTGTAGTACACAAGTGCCTCTCTCCTCAGTTTTTCTGACTTACCGTACCATAGTAACGATCATAGAACTTATGTGGTGACAGATGGGGCTGCGTTGAAGCAGGTCCCTATTTTTATCACCTTTGTTGCTATTTAGAGATCAGAGAATCTTCAGGCATAGAGGAAGAAGAAAGTTTTACCGGGTTTAAGATTTTATTTTGTACTTGAAATACAAGTGGGTATTTTTAGACAGCTATCGGCAGTGTATGCCTAGTAATAATATGAGAATTTTAAAAAGCATTTGTTTTATTATGAGATTTAACATTTTACACATTTTTAATTTGAGCTGATTATTATAATGTTGTGATCCTACTTTGTTTTTATGCAATATCTGAGTTCCATAAAAGAATCCTATTTAAATCTAATTGGTTTGAAATCAATATTTAAAATGAACTACAGAAACTTGTATTACCAGAGTTGTGGAATTTGGGAATTTAGAGCTGAAAGGGACCTTATGCAGAACACACAGTTCAATTCAGGAAATTTTACAAACCTCTTTTAAGCTCCTGATGTCTGTGGACAAACATCTCCACACTACAGGCCATGAAGCCACCAAGGGGTTTTTGTAAAGCTTAGGTCTGATTTTATCGCCTCTTCCCCTTACTCTGTAAACTACTAGGACTCCCTATTGTCTCCAATATCAAATAAAAACTTCCCAAGCATTTCCATCTTTCCACAGCCCAGTGGTCTATGAGGACATAAGGCACCAGGCCTAAAGTTGGGGAGACTCAGGTTTCGTCACTACCTGACATGCTTGGTAGGTCACTTTACTTCTCATGCCTCAGTTTTCCATAAAAAAAAATGCATACAAAACAAGGAAATCTCTTCCAGTTCTCAGTCCATGATAACCAGTGTCCCTTCCTTCCCTTCTGTCTTTTTTCCGCGTTGTTTTCCACGTTCCCTCAGAAGGCCTCCCCATTGACCTATTCCCTTTCTTCAGCATGAGCCTCCATTTGTGCCTTTGCTCTCTGCTTCCCGATCCCCTCGACTGCCACCATTGTTGTTCAGTCGCTTCACTCATGTCTGACTTTTTGTGACCCCATCTGGGGTTCTCTTGGCAAAGATACTCAGTGGTTGGCCATTTCCTTCCCTGGCTCATTTTTGTAGATGAGGAACTGAAGCAGATGGTTAAGTGACTAGTCCAGAGTCACACAGCTAATTGGTGTCTGAGACCTGATTTGGACTCAGGAAGACTCCAGGCCCTGTGCCATCTTAGCTGTGCTGTCGGCTGCCAGTGACACCCCTCTCCAAATTATCTTGTATTTATTTTGTCTGTGTTACCTTTGTTTTCATAGATGTGTCAGATCTCCCTCTTTAGAAAGTCAGTTGCTAAAGGGCACTTTGTGGAAGGCTTCAAATGCCTAAAAGTCTAAATAGTTTGATTTTTGTCTTGGGAACAGTGAGCAGTTGCTTGTTTGGCAGAAGAGTGACACCTTGGAAGGATAATGTTGATGGCCACAGAGGAAAAGATGGGAACTGGGAGAGGCTCAATCGTGGAAGTCCAGATTGCATTGTGAAAGCTTTTGAAATCATGTTTTCGTGGTATAGGATTATTTTCAGTCAAGTATGCCTATAGTCTTTATTAATGTTATTCTTTTTCTCCCCCAGTGGAAATACTATATAAAGCAAGTATAGAGTTTTAAATTATTGTTCATATATTGTTTTATGTTTATAGAAATGTCAAGCTTTCACAAGGAGAAGGTATGCTAATCTTAGAAATCATCTTGGAAAAACAAGATGAGCTCCCTATGAAATGGCTCATCTACAGAGACTGTACCCACTTTGGCCTCTTGGCTGCTGTTGCTTTGTTGTTCATTTGGGTTTTCCTTGGCTTCTCCAGCTCATTTTACAGATGAGGAAACTGAGGCTTTATCTACCAAGTCTTCCCAGATTAGGGCCAGAAGTTGTCACTGAATTTGCTGTGATACAAATCATAGTTTCTAGATCATTCTCCATGGAATGAGGTGGAAAGGGATTCTAGAGAAGAGTCTCTCCCTTCTTTGTGAGGCAAGCCATTTTTCCTTAAAGGAACAAGCTTGAGTTCCACATTTTATGAAACAGACAAAGCAGTTCTTATTATCACTATCACATTAAGCTGGTAATAACAATAGTGAGTTATAATAATAGCAACTGATATCTACATGCCCCCTGCATTTTCCTAACCTTAGCCCTTTCGTTCATCACAACAACCCTACAAAATAGGCACTACAAGTATTATAAGACAACTGAGACAAAGAAAAGTTGTTACTTGCCCCCAGTTAAATAGCTCTTAAGTTCCAAAGATGAGATTCTGACTCAGGTCTGTCTTTAAGACAGTGCCCTTTCAAGTATACCAGGGTAACATACAACTGACAGCCCTATACATATATCTTTGACATTTGGTAAGATGAGGTGCTAATGTACAGCGATCAGTGACATTTTGAAATACTTTAATGATTACTGGGTGTTGTCAGTTCTTGTTTTCTCCATTCCACAATACCTGTCACAGCCCACACATGGTCATCCTAAGTAATATATTAGAAATATTCCCCTCAGTCAGTTTCTTAACATGATGTCCACATCACCTATCAGCTCTCCTGCCCCCCAGGAAGTCTATGCATAGATTTCAGGAGGCCAAAGAATTGGGATTTTTAATCTTTTGATAACTGTATTTCAGTGTAACTGATTTACTTTGTAATCCTATGTATTTTATTTTATACATTTAAAATCATGTTTCTGAGGAGAGATCCATAAACTCCATCAAACTGACTATGAAAGGAGGCTTTGCCACAAAAAGTTCCCCACTCTTTGAGGTCTTCTTACCCTGGGGGAAGGGGATACTGTAGCACTTGGGCTTCCTTATTTTTGCCCACCTCCTTTTCTGATCATACATTTCCTTCGTGATACTTTTGGAATGAGAGTTGGCTTCTGAGGCAGAAAGGCTTTTGTTCAAGTTCTGGCCACATACTTATTCAGTGCTGTAAGTAGTTTCTTAAGACTATAAATTGCAGTGAAGGTGGCAACCTAACCTGATAGAGTTCCCTCATCTAGAATCTCTTCTCCCAAAGAAATCATAGTGCTAGTGACGGTTCCCATCTCCATATTTTATATTAGTGCTTGTACACAAATCAAAATAAGTCCCAGTAGGTAATATGCTGCAAAAGATAAAGATTTGGAAATGGAGGAGATGCCCATCAAGTGGGGAATGGCTAAACAAGTTGTGCCATATAATTGTGATGGAATACTGTTATGACAGAAGAAATGACCAACAGGATAGGGTCAGAAAGAGCTGGGAAGACTTATATGAACTGATGCAAAGTGAAGTGAGCAGAACCAGGAGAACATTGTAGACAATAATAGCAATATTTTAATGTTGATCTACTGTGAAAGACAGCAGTCCAAGACAATTCCAAGGGACCAAGGATAAAAAAAATTATTCATCTACAGAGAGAGAACTGAAGAACTCTGAGTGCAGTATGAAGCATATTTTTTAAAATTTCTTTATTTTTCTTGGGGTGTGTGTGTGTGTATGTGTGTGTGAGAGAGAGAGAGAGAGAGAGAGAGAGAGAGAGAGAGAGAGAGAGAGAGAGAGAGAAAAGCACATTTTCCTTTGCAGTATTGCTGATATAGAAATGCTTTACGTAACTCCATGTGTATAATTAATATATTGTGGTGGGAGAGAGGAGGAAGGGAATGAGAATTTATAACTGAAAATTTTTTAAAGTTAATGTTCAAAAATGTTTACATGTAATTGGGAAATATTTAACAAAATAAATCAAAATACATTTTAAAAAAATAACCAGTTGTCTAAGATGTCTATATTTGATGGTTTATTTCCTTTGAAGACTGGTCACATTCTTTGTAAACAAAATAGACCTGTAAGGCTTTTGATTAACCCAAATATTCTTTAAAAGAAAAACTATAACAGTATCATTTGAGGGTTTGAGTGGACAAAAATCCATCATACTTTCACTTGAGTGAGCATTTGGGGTAATAAAAGCATTGTGTATTCTGAACTGATAACCCTTACTCCCATTTCCAGTATAGCTGTCTTCTGGAAGCCCCTGTCTTGACCCTGGTAGGTTTGGTCCCATCCAGCGGGATGCCTGTTCTTACAAGTTCAAGGACACCTTATGTCTGCACTTCTAAAGGTTTAAGAATGAAGAACACTTAAATAATTGTGACCCTGTTAAAGCTGCTTCAGTGGTAGCAGGCCCAGCTGAGGATTTTGCCAACATCCCCTGAAATCTGTACCTGTCTCTCTGGATCTGGTGTAGTGAGAAATCACTGAAATTGCAGCCATCTTTCCTCCTAGTCCATTGATCCTGCCCACATTTTTGCAACACTGCTTTCTTCCGTTTCTTTTCCTTCTCAGTTTCTTTGCTGGATCATCATCTATTCATCACACCTTAGGTACACACCTGTAGAACTAATCTGTCCAACCTTCATCTCTTTCCTGATGTCCCACATCTCCAGCTGTCTGAATATTTCTTTGTAGATGTCCTATAGGAATATCAAATTCAAGATATCGAAATTTGAATTAGGGCAGCTAGGTGGTTCAGTGGAGAAAGCACCAGACTTGAAATCAGGAGTTTCTGGGTTCAAATCCAGGCTCAGACAATTGGTAAACTGTGTGAACCTGGACAAACATCAGTTTCCTTATTTATAAAATGAGTTAGAGAAGAAAAAGGCAAACTTTCCAGTCTCTTGGCCAAGAAAACCCCAGACAGACTCACAAAGAGTCAGACATGACTGAAATAACTGAACAATGAATAAATTAGAATTTTCCATCTTTTCCCTTAAACCCACACCTCTTCCATACTTCTCTTGAGGGCATCACTGTATTTCAAGTCCTGAGTTTTCAACTTGAGTCTTCTTTGAATTTTCTTTTTTCTTCATTATCTATCTTTAATTAATTGTTGAATGTTGTCTAGTCTCCCTCCACAACATCTTGATTGCTATAAGTCCCCTTCTTTCCAGTCATTTGACTATTCCTCTAGTTCAAACCCTCAAAACTCCATGCCTGGACTTCTGCAGAAACCTTCTAATTGGTATCCCTGCCTTCAGTCCATCAGCTGTGTAACTCCTGAAGTGATTGCTAAAGTACAGACTTGTCTATTTTAATCCCGTCCTCAAAAGGTTTCAATATAGAAAGCATGGGAATAAATGGAGTTTTCCTTAAAATGGTAAGTAGTATCTATCTAAAACCATAAGCAAGGCATTATCTATAATACATAAGCTAGGAGCCTTCCCATTAAGATCAGGAGTGAAGCAAGGATGCCCATTTTCACCACTATTATTAAATATTGAACTAGAAAGAGAAGGAAAACAAATGTAAGGAAATAAAATAGGCAATAAGGAAACAAAATTATCATTCTTTGTTATGTACTTCGCTATATACATGATATACTTGAAAAATCCTAATCAGCTAAAAAGCACTTGAAATAATTAACAACTTTAGCAGAGTTTAGCATTTCTGTATATCCCCAGTGAAGAAGGCAAGAAGAGATAGAGAAATTCCATTTAAATAACTGCAGACAATATAAAATATTTGTGAATCTACCTGTTAAGACCAACTGAGAAACTGTATGAACACAGTTACAAAACACTTTTCACACAAAGAGTCAGATTTAAAGAACCACAAAAATGTTAATTGTCCATGGGTATGGTAAGCCAATATAATAAAAATTACAATTCTTCCTAAATTAATTTAATTATTCAGAACTACCAAAAATTATTTTATAGAACTAGAAAAAATAATAGCAAAATTTATCTTGGAGAACAAAATGTTAAGAGTATAAAGAGAATCAATTATTTTAAAATGTGGCAGGGCCAAGCAGGAAACCCCAGGTTCTCTGAGGCAGCAGCTACGCTCCAGAATCACAAGCATATCAGCCCAGAAGTGGAGTCCAGCGGAACTGAGCAAGTGAGAGCCGCGGAGCCCTAGGTATCTGCAGTGGCTGTTCCTGAGACTGTCAGTCCACAGATTAAATGTCTGTAAGTCACCTACTTGAATTTCCAGCAGCCAAAATGGTGGAGTGATCAGTAAATGCTCTTTCCCCCTCCCCTTGTTGACCTTGAAAGAACCATAAAATATTTCCCCAGAAAAATCCTGGACCATTGGAATCAGCAGAAGGGGCAAACAGTCCCTTGGCACATGAGGCTAGGAGAATCATGAGGGTCACTCTTGCTGTGGCTGAAGGGGACCAGTGCAGGACTGGAGCCGTCCCAGAGAGCCCTACCTCAGCAAATTGGGAGGAGATCTGGAGCCCCAGGGGAGTGGAGGCCGCAACCAACAACAGCAGGACCCCAGGTGTGCCTCAGCACCCCAGGAAAATTGGGAAGACACTAGGGCAGCCGGGATCACCAGCCACTGAGATTGCCTATGCTCTAGCTCAGCAGAGGAGACCTCCTGTGACCAGACCACCCTGCCCTCATACTTAAGCTAGCTCTAGGGTAAATCCAGGGAAATACAGAAAGACTTCACCTGGCCTCTGGTTTCTCACACCAGGCAGCTCAGCAGCAGGTAAGCTGCAGCACTTTAGCTTCTAGCTGAAAGAACCAGAGGGCACAAGACACAAAGCCTCAAGTTCAAGACACAAGAACTGTGTGACAGAGCCCTTTGTGCCCTAGAAACAAAGATCTACTTTAAAAGCCAGGAAAGAGTGATTATCATCGTCATGAGTAAGAAGCAAAGCAGGAAAGAAAAGACCATAGAATCTTCTGTGGGGACAAGGACCAAAACACAAATGCCAAAGAGGTCAGCATTGAGACTGTACTCCCATCTGAAACTTCAGAAGGGACTACAAACTGGTCACAAGCACAAAGAGCACTCTTAGAAGAGCTGAAGAAAATTTTTAAAAGCCAAATTAGAGAAATAGAAGAAAAACTGGCTACTGATTTTAAATGTATGAAAAAAGAATTCACTGAAGAGAACAGCTCCTTAAAAAGGAAAATCGGACGAATAGAAAAGGAAGCACAAAAAGAAAGTGAAGAAAATAACTCCTTAAAAGGAATAATTGGACAGATGGAAAAGGAGATGCAAAAGTTAACTGAAGAAAACAATTTGATAAAACTTAGAATTGGGCAACAATTGAGACATCAAGAATCAGTCAAACAAAATCTAAAGAATGAAAAGATATAAGAAAATGTAAAATATCTAGTTGGAAAAACAACTGATCTGGAAAATAGATCCAGGAGAGCAAAATCTAAGAATTATTGGCCTACCAGAAAGCCATGATGAAAAAATGATCCTGGACTATATTTTCCAAGAAATCATCATATATTTTTAACTTCAGATCAGCAGGAGGAGCTTTTCCAGGAACACGAATCAGACTTCAGATGTCTACGCTTTATCAGTCCTTGTCTTTTTAATACAAATATTAAGGCATAAAGTGTGAATGGCTTCAATTTATTTCATATAATTAATCAAGAAGAATTAATCCTTCTCAAAAAACACAACACATACACACATACAGAAAAAAAAACCTTTGAAAAGGTCATTTTTTACATCTTCATAAGCTTTTTTGGGTCCCCCCTTTTATTAAGTATTCTCAATATCTTTCTGTTCAGACAAACTGGAAATCAGTTACCTCTCATCTTTCTTCATTATTCCATGACTTTCTCTCTTTTTGTTGCATACTAGCAATTATTCCTTGCACATTTCCCCCTTTGGTTGACAAGCTAACCACATTTTGTCATCTAAACATTTCTCCAAGAAAGCTTAACTTGAACAATAATAGGAAAAAAACAATCAACAGTCATTTTTTAAGCATTTTAAGCATTAACTGTGTGCCAGGCACTGTGCACGGTGCTATGAATACACATCTTCATCATGAAATAAAGCAAACATTTTTAAAAATATTTTTACTATCTGTTCTCCAGACATTTGATGAGTCACAATTTGATCTATATGAGCACACCGTCCACTGATTCTTGCTCCTGATTTTCAGGGAATCCTCCATTACTGAACAATCCAAATCCATGAGATTTTTTCATTGGCTCTTAAAGTTATAGAGATAATACTTTTAATAGGAAAAAATAAAAGAATGTATGAAGTATAGTGGTGCAGTTGATAGAGCACTAAGCCTGGAATCAAGAAGACCTGAGTTCAAATCTGGCTTCAGATACCTAATAGCTTTGTAATGTGAGTCACTTAACCCCTGTTTGCCTCAGTTGCTCCTCTGTAAAATGAGCTGGAAAAGGAAATGTCAAACCAATCCAGTATCTTTTTCAAGAAAACCCCAATGGAGTGACACAACTGAAATGACTGAACAACAAAGTATAGAACCATGAAGATTTAAATGTTTGACTAAGGCATTGTAGTGACCAAAATTGGGCTATGTGCCAGTAAAGAGGACATCACAGACCCATACCAGAGTACCACAGCAGAAATGAGTGCCATCTAATAGCTCCATCCTTCACTGCTCAATTCCAGGTCACAGATCTCAGGTAAATTGAGAAGGGGACTTATGCTCAGAGATGTCTTTCACTGAGGAAAAGTCATAGACTTTAGCCTGTGTATTTAGGGAGGAGAAAGTTCAGAAGCAAGCAACAACCCTGTGACTTAGACCCCAGGAGCAGGGCGGGAATCCCAGATCAAAGGGGAGATTACAGTTCTGTCACTTTTAGCCATCAGAACTTCTCAGCTTTCTGATAGAGGCCAAGTTCAGTAGGGGCCCACTGTCACTCAGATCCAAAACCAGGCCAGGAACTTATAAAACTCAGACCAGGGTGGGTAACAATCAGCCTTTGCCCTGGATCAGAACACTGAAAGCTTGCAGGTCCTAAACCTAAACTGTTCTTGAGATCTTAAACTATTGCAGTTCTCTGTACCTGAAGAAAACAGCAATAGGACTAGCCCAGATCTTCCATCCAGAGGTTCACAGAGTCCAGTTCTAACATCAAGGTTAAAGTCAAGAAGTAGGCTGGAGTAAAGATTAAACCAAAAGGAATTCATATCATAAAGACCTCTTATTGTGATGGGGATGTTCACAATGCAAACCCTGGAAAACAGAATAGCTCAGAACATCTACAAACAAAGCCTTAAAGAAAAATGCAGCTTGTACACAGATTCATTTGGAACTCCTGAAAACATGAAGGAAAAGTTTTTTTTTTAATTTAAAAAAAGTTGAAAATGTTTTATAAATGAAATGAGAGCTCTAGATTAAAAAAATTAGAAAAGACATGAGAACTATGAAAGAAAGAATTGGAACGAGTTTAATACCTTGGCACAAGAGACACAAAACCTTGACCAAGCAACAAACTCCCTGAAAATTAGAATGGCCTAAATAGAAGCCAGTGACTCCAGGAAACAACAAGAAACATGGTTTTTAAAAAACCAAAGGATTAAAAAAAAAATAGAAGAAAATGTAAGGTGTTACAGCAAAAGCAACTGACCCAGAAAATAAAAATCATTGCATTTACTTGAACTTTTTGATCAGAAAGGGGTTTGGGAGGGAGATGGAAATAAGCATAATACTGTCTACTCCTTGCCAAGTGCTGTGATAAATGCCTTATGAATAATATCTCATTTATTAAATATTTTCTCATTATCATCATTGTAAATATTATCACATTTCAAGAAATCTTAAGAAGAAAACTTAAAACTATCCAGATCTCTTTGAAGCAGAGGACACATTGGAAAGGGAAAAAGTGCAGTGACCATTTCCTGAAAGAAACCTCAAAATGAAAACTTTATAGTCAAAATCTAAGCTTCCAAGTCAGAGCCTCCCACCCCCCCAAAAAAATACTTCAGACAACTAGAAAGAATTCAGGTGGTGAGGAGCCAGTAAGGATCACACACAATTTTGCAACTACGATTTTGAGGGAGTAGACAACCTGGAATACAATGTTTCAGAAGACAAAAGGTACAGGCTTACCTCCAATCATAATTTACCATCAAAACTTAGTATAATACTACAGGAGGAACAATGAATAATGGAATGGAGGCTTTCCAAGCATTTCTGATGAAATGGAATGAGAGAGCTGTATAGATACTTTAAAGTTCAGGCATAAGTCAGGAGAATCATATAAAGGTAAACATGAATAAATAAGCATAAGGAACTAAAAGATAATCCACTTACATTCAAATATCATAAGATGATGTATGTTTCCCCTCTGAATCCTGCCATCACCAAGGGTCATGGCTTGTGATTGTCCAAGGACAAAAATGACATCACCATGATAAAGTCAAGTTTCATTGTGTCCAGCTGTGGCTGATCAGACCAACATATACTCAGAATGCTCTATCACAGATTGGGCACAGATATGCCGATGTGAACCTTTGGAGTGGGTACTCTAAATTTGCACATCCTGTGTCATCCTATGTTTCCTTTGAGCTGTTTCAATTCTGCTTTGCTCATATAGCACAGCACCTTCTCTGATGTGGGCAAGCCGTGCAGAGCCATCCTGTGTCAGTGTCTCCCATGTCACACAATCATTTCCAAAGTTCTTGAGAGAGACCTTAAGAGTGTCCTTGTATCACCTTTTCTGACCACCATACGAACGCCTTTCCCATGTGAGTTCTCCATAAAAGTCTTTTTGGCAAGCATATATTTTGCATTTGAACAACATAGCCAGCTCATCAGAGTTGTGCTCTCTGAAGCATAGTTTGATTGCTTGCCAGTTTAGTTCAGGTATAGGTTGTGTTCAGAGAGGACCAGTACCTTTAGTGTGATGACTTCCAAGCCCTTTTTGGGGCTCTTTCCACCTTTGGTGTCTACCTGTTCCACCTAACTCTCACCTGTGGCTCCAAGAAGCTGCAGCATAAGCAGCGGCCACACCCCAGTAAAACATTTCAATAGATGGGCCAAACCAGGTTGAGGGTAACCAAGGGTTCTCAAACCCACTAGTGAATTAGGGGGTGTATCTACCTCTAAGCTTGTGAAGACTTCCTCTGGTGGAATGGGCAGGTGAGAACAATTTATTCCAGTGACTGTGAAGGCAGATGAAGCAAGCAATGTGGAGTGCTTAGAGCTTGGTTAGACACCGAAGACACCAAGATCATTCACTACATCCTGAACCATCACCAACCATCTTGACTCTCTCCTGCCACTGGACTATGAGGACTCTGGAGGAGAGAGTGAGGCTGACAACTTTGTGTAACTCTGCCTTTCTTAAATCCAATTACACATAAATCAAAAGACCTCATCCATACCATTTCACTATTATACCTCCAAGTCCTGTGGAAACAAACAAATGATGGAGCAACAAGTGCTGATACACTGGAAGCTATAGTCACAACCCTGCATACAGGTGGCACAGGCCATCGGATTGTTTCCTACTGGAAGCAGCAGTGGAACTCGGCAGCCCCCTGGGTGTCTGAGCAGCCTTTTAGGGATTGCACTGCTCCCCTCCTGGTGCAAGGAAGGGGGCTAGAAAAGGTGCCCTAAACATTGTCTGCTTACCTAGCTTTGGCCTGATTACCACAGCAGGCAGGGAATCCCACTATGCAGTCAAAACACAAAAAAATGTATAACATGTATGAAAACATCTGTAAAGATGATTCCACTCACCACTGGTGCATGGAATGTGCACACACTAACGTACAACACAAAATCCAGCAGACCTGAAAGAAGAACTGCTCTTGTTGCAGGAACACTTAACAGTGGAGAAAAAAAGGAGTGGGTAGCTCTCAGAGATTTGGTGTATAGCACTGCATTTGCTCATCTGGATCAGAACACTCACAAACATCAAGACTTGTTTGATGAAAATGATGGGGAAATTCAGAAGCTGCTTAATGAAAAACAAGAACACAGGATTTACCAGCAGTGTAGTCCATCTACCTTTAGAAAGGCAGCATTAAATTCCATCAGAAGCAAAGTACAAGCAAAGCTTAGAGAGATGCGGAATTCCTGACCTGGTAATGAAATTCAGTTTTATGCTGATAGTAACAATCCAAAGCACTTCTATGATTCCCTGAAAGCTATTTATGGACCAAAAACGTATGGTGCATCATAACTACTCGGTGCTGACAGAGCCACATGATTAGTGATAAGGATGTGATCCTAAAGGGATGGGCTGAACACTTCCATAGTGTTCTCAACAGACCATCATCAGTCAATGCTGAGGCCATTAACCGTTTACCTCAGGTTGAAGTCAATCCCTCTTTAGCTGAAATTCCAAATGCAGAAGTTTTGAGGACTATTAGGCTCCTTTCGTGTGGCAAAGCTCCTGGTGCTGATTCTATTCCAGCTGAGATTTACAAGGTAGGGGGACCATTGCTCATAGAAAAGCTGACTTAAATTTTCCAGGTTATATGGCAAGAAGAGGTTATCCCCCGGGAATTCAAGGATGCCTCCATTGTCCATCTCTATAAGGGTAAAGGGAATAGATTGTCCTGTGACAATCACAGGGGGATCTCTCTCTCTTAGTCATTGCTGGCAAAATTCTTGCTAGAGTCCTCCGTAATAGGCTGATCCTTCACCTGGAAGACGGTCATATATCTGAGAGCCAGTGTGGCTTCAGAAAGGGCCGAGGAACAGTCGATATGGTGTTTGCTGCCCGACAACTCCAGGAGAAATGCCAGGAGCAGAACAGAAGTCTGTACACAACATTTGTAGATCTGACCAAGGCCTTTGACACTGTTAGTTGTGAGGGCTTATGGAAAATTATGTCAAAATTTGGTTGCCTGGAGAAGTTCATCAATATTGTAAGTCAGTGACATGATGGCATGTTTGCCTGGGTTCTGGATAATGGATAAAGCCCTCGTGCCTTCCCAGTCACCAACAGAGTGAAACAGGGCTGTGTGCTTGCTCCCATGCTTTTTACCATGATGTTTTCAGCTATGTTGACAAATGCTTTCAATGAGGATTAACACGGCATCAAGGTCAACTACCATACTGATGGTAAGTTCTTCAATTTGAAAGACTATAAGCCAAGAGCAAAGTGGAGGGAGTGTTGGTGCATGATTTTGTTTGCAGATGATTGTGCACTCAGTGCAGCCTCTGAAACTGAGATGCAACAAAATATGGATCAAAGAGATGCCAGAAAGTATGGAATATCAATTCTCTGGTGCCTGTGCTAATTTTGGCCTAATAATTAACACTAAGGAAACACAGGTGCTCCATCAGCCGCCACCATACCATCCATACGTGGAACCATCAGTTGCAACAAATGGAGAAGTTTTGAATGCTGTGGATAAGTTCACTTACCCTGGTAGTGTACTTTCCAGGGATGTACACATTGACGATGAGGTTAATGCATGCATTGTCAGAGCTCACTCAGTGTTTGGGAGGCTCCAAAGAAAAGTTTGGGAGAGAGGAGGTATTAGACTGACTACCAGATTGAAGGTCTACAGAGCCATTATGCTGACCTCATTGTTACATGCTTGTGAAACATGGACAGTCTACCAGTGCCAGGCCAGGAAACTGAATGGTTTCTATGTGAACTGTCTTAGGAAGATTCTGAGGATTATCTGGCAGGATATGGTACCAAACACTAAGACCCTTGTTCGAGCTGAACTGCCAAGTATTCATGCTATACTTCAGAGAGCACAATTTGGATGGGCTGGCCACGTTGTTGGAATGCAAAATGTACGCTTGCTAAAAAGACCATTTTATAGAGAACGTACATAGGGCAGGTGTTCACATGGTAGCTAGAAGAAGCAATACAAAGATACGCTCAAGGTGTCTCTCAAGAACTTTGGATTTGACTGTGCCACATGGGAGACACTGACACAGGACTGCTCAGCATGGCATGCCCACCTCAGAAAAGGTACTGTGCTCTTCAAGCAAAGCAGAATTGAGACAGCACAAAGTAAACGCAGGATGCGCAAATTTGGGATTTCTACCCCAAATATTCACACACACTCTCTGTGCCCAACCTGTGGTAGAGCATTCTGAGCTCCTTTTGGTCTGTTCAGCCAAACTCAGACACACTGAAATTTCACTTTATCATGATGATTTCATTTTGTTCCTCTTCAAAGATGAAGGACAACAACCAACCACCTTATCCTGCCAGGTGATCTTCAGAATCTTCCTTAGACAGTTCACATGGAAACCATTCAGTTTCCTGGCATGGCACTGGTAGACTGTCCATGTTTCACAGGCAAACAGCAACGAGGTCAGCACAACGGCTCTGTAGTCCTTCACTTTTGTCATAAAAGGATTCTAATTAGACAATATCTAAGAGTGGTTGTTTTATATATTTTTATGATGTTAAGTGAAAAATGGAAAGTGAAGACTACACTAGGTTTTACTCAACAGTGAAATAGTAGGAAAAATGAAGAAGGGAAAGTTAAAAAGAGGATTAAGGAAGAAATTAGTCCTAAGCAAAACACATTCTAAAAATGACTGAACAAGTTATGGTATATAAATGTGTATATATTTTTTAAGGACAGTAATAGATTTGAATGTGTCCATGGGAAAGAGAATGGAGAAGGGCCATGAATTCTCCATGAATGGAGAAGGACCTTTAGTCTGTGCCATTTAAGGATCAGTTGAGGAAACTTGATATGTTGAACTCAAAGAACAGATCCAGGAAAGACGTGCTGACTGTTTCAAAAGTCTTTGAAGGTCTGTGCTTTTGAGGAGATGTGAAATTTGTTATGTTTGCTCCAATGGCAGAACCAGGAGCAGTGACTCTTCAGAGTTGTAAAGAGACAAATTTAGATTATATGTCCACAACCTCTTCTTAATGGTCAGGAAAAGTTGAGTGAGCTGTTGCGAGAGGTGGCACCTGCCCTTCCGTGGAGCTCATCAGCAGGATGGCCACTGGTCCTGCAGTCGTCTTCTGTAGAGGCTGAACCATTTGTCAGATACTCAAATTCTCTGTTTCTGCAATAAAGCTAGTGTGATAACTTGGTGACCATAGTGCCAAAGGAGAGTTTAAGGAGTGAAAATAAGATACTGAGAGAGACTAAATTAAGTTATGAGGCTACCTTTCCCAGATGATCTCAAATATGTGGATGTGGGATTCATAAAATGAAAGCTTGCTGGTCCCACACTAAATATGATTAACCTCATCTTCTAGCTAGCTCTCAGTCTACCACAGTTAGGCCCCTTCTACTTCACTCTCCCTCCCTCTACGCTGTATGATTTTTGCATCTTTCTTTTTTTCTTAACCTTCTTTGTCTGGAATAATTTATGGTGCCTTGCCTATTTGCTGTATTTGTTTACCTTTGGTTCCTTTTGTCTGAGGCAATTACAGAGCAAATAGTCTTCTCATGTCTCTTCTTTCCCTGTGTTTATCTTCTCCTTCTCTTTACCGATTGATGCATACATTTTCTTTCCCAGTAGAATATAAGCTCCTTAAGACCAGGGACTAGATTTACTTTTTCTTTACATTTCCAATTCTTACCACCATATTTGGCACATAGTAAGCTCTGTATAAAAGTTTGTTCATATTGCAAACTTAAGTTGCAAAAATGAATGAGAAAATGGAACCATACACATAGACAAAATAAAGGACAGTTTCAACAATATCAAATATTAAACCAAATGTGAATGCTAGAACATTATAGGATCATAGATTATTATTTGGAAAGGAATTTGTAAGTCATCTACTTGAAATCCTTCTTCTTAGGGTAAGGAAACTCATTCTAAAACCTTAATCAAGAATTGTTAGTTGATAATCGGTAATCATTTGCATTTATGGTTTTGTGAATGTTATTGAGTGTTCTAGAATTTTTTCTCTTCATGCAGTTTACTTATATTATTGAAATTTAAAGGTAAGCGAAGGATGCCCATAAAATGAGGAACGGCTGAACAAAGTTGTGGTATATGAATGTGTTGGAATATGTTATTATGCTGTAAGAAATGATGAAGGCAGCGGTTTCAGAGAAATCTGGGACGACTTGTATGAATTAATGTGGAATGAAGTGAACAGAACTGGAACAGTCTACACAGCAACTGCTACTACATTGTAAAGATAATCAACTTTGAAAGACTTAGTAACTGATCAACACAGTGACCAATCACAGTTCAAAAGAATTTATGATAAAACATGCTGTACACATCCAGATAGAGAGCTAATGGACTGAGAACACATTGAAATATTTTTTCTTTTCTTGCCTTTTTTTTAAGGGGAAGGGGAAACATGACTAATGCAGAAGTTTGTCTTGCATGATTATAAAAATTTGTAATAAATTTTGTTTTTCTTGCCTTATTGGAGGGGAGAGAATTTGGAAGCAAAAAATAATTTTAAAAGTCTCTGCATTTTAAAAATATAAGAAAATGAAAAATAATAATAATAAAGGTAGGTATATTTTTATTCTGTGTACAATATTTCTTTTAAAATAGTGATGAAAATTATTTCTCTATGAGAAATGACTAGCAGAATGATTCCAGGAAAATGAAGGTGATATGTACCACTGTAGTAGTTGGGTAATATATAACAGTACATATAGTTTAATTTTCACCCAGTTGGCATTTTTATCTTAAATTTATGGGGAAAAAAAGTTGTGCTCTATTGTTAATATAATAGGGTCAAAAAGATTATCTTCATTTTTTGTATTTTTTTGAGTAATAATTGATCTCTACTTAATTGTATAATACTTATAACATTAAGGGTATTGAATATCTTCATTAATAAGGAAAATTTCCATCTTTACATTGCAGAGGAATATTATGTTGAAATGGAAAAGACATTCATTTTAATTTTTTTTCACAAAGTTATACTATGATAGATTCACTTCGTCTCCCCCACTCCTTTTTGTTCCCAATGCTGATGTGACTCTTGACAAGCTGCATAGTTCTGAAATTAAGTTTCCTTACCTTACAATGAAGAATTTCAAGCATGTTACTTTTAAGTTCCCTTCCAACTCAAAATCTATGATCTTATGATCTTTTAAATCAAATGTAGTTTAAGGATAAATTTTAATTCTCCTGTGTTTTGCCTATGTATAGTTGATTTCATTTCCTCGTTCATCTTTGTAAGGTATTATCTGAAGCTATAGAAAACACTCGCTTATATCTTCTTCATAAAGTTAGAATAAACAAGGCATTAAGATCAGTTATCTCTGCAGGGGATGCAACCGAGATCCTGTGGCTTTGTTCCTTTCTCTAATTGCATAATGATGCGTGTGTGTGTGTGTGTGTGTGTGTGTGTGTGTGTATGTATGTATGTAAAATGAATCATTATTGTTGAAGCTTTAGTAAAAACTTTAAAATACATGTGAATATGTATATGTATGTATATATGATGTTTTTCCTTCTTAATATATTCCTTAGAAATACTTAACTAATTTCTTACCTATTGTTCATACTTTTATATTTAATCGTTTGTTAACTTTTTTTTGTATCTGTGAAATCAAAGTAGATTTGTATATAAAAGGAATATACTTTCTTTCTGTCCCCAACTTCAGCATCACCACATTTCATAAGTTTTCGTTTTCCCTGCAATGATACTATTCATATAATATAGTATGTTTCTATTCATTAACATTATTCAATTTAATTATCATTCATTTGATAAGTACTTCTCTATAATAATGCATTGTATTTAGGGTGGCGTGGAAAATATAATAGATTAATTCTTTAGGGTTCTTTTAAAGTTCCTTTTGGTATCCACAATACAAAAATAAAATTCAAAAGTAATATATATATAGCCAACATTCTGAAATAAATTTTACTGTATTTAAAAAGTTGTATATACTACTTTAATTCCAATCTCTTTTTTGAATCAGAAATGTTTTAAGACTCAACCTAACTTCCATTTTGTATACATGTAACAATTGATTATGTTGGTCCCATTTGAATATTCAGGCATCATAGAAATGGTGCCACCTGTCTGAGAGCTTTTCTTATGGAGATATGTAAAATTACTTTCCGTGCTGCATTTTCCTTGATAAAATGCACATTTTTCTTCTGTCAAAAATTCTTCATTAGAACATTGTAGATACGCTTCAGAATTCTTTGTGAAATGAGAACCATAATAAAAATGTGTACTTAAAAATGTATGTACATGATAAACAATTCTGTGTAGGATAAGAGTAAATAAGTTTTTTAACTCACATTTATGCATCACTTTAAGGCTTCAGTAGTACATGGTTTATGATGGTCTCCCTGTTATTGAAATCCTCTTTAACAACAAAATTGGCTAAGAAAATTAGCTTACCTTTTTCACAGGATTGTGTGTCACAGGATGGCAACAATAGAGTAATTACTTTCATCTCTAAAATTAATTTTTTTGTTGACATTTATAAATTAATTATGAAAAAAAATCTTTTTGGACTTCAAGGATAAATTGTTTCAAAAACTGAATAGCAAGCCTTTTTGAGGAACTCTTTGTCACCTTAAATTCAAATTTTAATTCTGAATTTATTAGTATATTCTGCCAAATCCATTCCATGTTTTGTTTTTTCTAAAATATTACCAAAACGGGGCTGATAGGTGCTGCATCCTTTTTAGTGTTAGAAAACAGATAGAACGAAGACAGTTGTTAATTGAGGCCACTCATAAGTGCCATTTGTCAATGAATACAAAGAATACAACTTATGATTTCTGCTTTTTACTCATCTTACCCAAACACATTTAAGAGAGTGCAGAATCATAGCACTTTAAATTTGTCTTGCTACTTTTATTTGGCTTTTTGAACTTTCAAACATTATCTTGACTTGTTTCAGCAATTGGCAAAACCATGCAATAATTGGAACTACAAATATATTGTTTAGATGTTCATCCTGTCTCATTTAAGTATATAATCATTTTAAAAACATGCTGGTCTTTCCTAAATACTCAGCCCTGCATAGATAACAATGTGATAAGAACAAGAGAGTTTGCAGTACAAAAGAAAAGATATATTGGTGAAAATTAAAAGTAAAGGTCTGTTTTACTGTTGAAGTGAAAGTTGATAGAGATTTTATTGTACTTTTAGAGACAGACAAGTGGATTAAAGGATTGCTTGTAAGTGAAATTCCTAGAGGTTTATAATACTCCATCGGAAAGCTCAGTCTCTATTTCTATTGATAACTAAATGTTTTTCTGCTTTGTTTCATAGCCACCTGCTGAACAAGCCAAAGCTAGACTGCAACTGGTCCTTGAAGCTGCTGGTAAGTGTTGATAATTATCTTTATTAAACAGAAAAATAAAGGAAAAAAATGAATTGTGCCAGTATTGTATTTTAAATGCTGATCCTGAAATCAGTGCTTTGCAAAGACTCTTTCCCCCTCATTCCCAAATTTAGGCTTAACAGCTATGGTGCAGAACCTGGAAAGGAAGTCTGGGTAGTCACTAAAATCATGTATTCTATTCAAGTATTTCTTGTTGGAATGTAACCCCCTTTCTCCCCCCCACCCCAGGTCATATTCTTTCCTTTTGTTTTTAAAAATGAATGTTATATTTCAGAACATATTCTGCTTCTGTGCTACATTGTAGTTTCATTAAAACAAAATGCTTTTTCTTTCCTTTGGGGGAAAACGAGGAAAAGGATACCTAGGGGGGAAGTTATTTCTTTTGAATCTCCTCTTGGTTAGATGAGACAACAATGTGATACACATTCTGACACAGTAAATAAACATTTATTAAATTTCTGTTTTGTGTCAGGCACTGTCCATAAAGTGGAGCTATAAACACAGGCAAAGGACAGTCTCTGTTCTCAAGGAGCCCACAGTTTAATGGGGGAGACAACATTCAAACACCTATGTACAAAGTTTGGACAAGATAATTTGAGAGGAATCAATTTTTAAAAAAGGCACTAGAATTAAATGGCATCAGGAAAGATTTCCTGTAGAAGGCAGAATTTTGTGTTTGTCCTTTTTTTCAAAGAGGACCATGACATCAGAGAAATGATGACATGACTTGCATTTGACTTTGTTTGGAGTGAGGGAGAGCTTTGCAAGGTCACCAGCCTCACTTTCTCCTGAGCTATCTGGATCCAGTGACTAGATATTCATCAGGGTGACTGGAGACAACCCAGGATGCAGTGGGTAAACCCCAGGTTAACTGGGCATCCTCTGGTCATCCAAATTTTCCTTCCTTTGGAAAGGAGAAGGAAGGGGTGAGCAGATGGAAGGGAGTGGATAAGGTGAGTTACCCAGCCACCTGGGTCCTCATTAAGGCAGCTCGGTCTCCTCACAGCTCTGTGTACATTCTTCATTTTCGAAGAAGACCATGATATCAGAGAAATGATGACATGACTTGCACTTGATTTTGTTTTGTATGTAGAGGGAGGAGCGGCAAGGGTCAGATGGAACAAGACTGGAGTGGGGAGCAGGTTGTAGAGGACTTTGAACCTCCAATTTTGTTTTGAGGGTTTTTTTTTAATTTTATCCTTGAGGTCAGATGGAACTGCTAGAATTTTTGAGTAGGAGAGTGATGTGGTCAAACCTGCATTTTAGGAAAATCAACTTTGACAGCAGAATGGAGAAAGGAGTGGAGTGAGAGACTTGTAGCAGGCAGAACCACCAGCAGGCTATTGCAGAAGCCTAGGCAGGAGGTGTGAGGGCTTACACCAAGGTGGTGGTGGTGATGTCAGAAGCAAGAATGGAGCACATGTGAGGGATGCCACGAAGGTCAACTGAAGAAGCCTTGGCAACATGTTGGATTTGGGGGACCAGAAAGTGAAGTGTCTAGGATGACATCTACCTTGCCAGCCTAGATGACTGGAAGAATCTTTGTACCGTGGACAGGTAGCCATGGAAGTTAGGAAGAAGGGAAGATTTTGGGGGGAAAATACTGATTACAGCTTTGGACATGTTGAGTTTAAAGAGTCTGAGATATCCAAAAGACAGATGGAGATGCAAGACTGGAGATTAGCAGAGAGGTTAAGGTTGGATTCATAAAAATATGAAACACTTCACAGATTTGATTTGCTACAGGGAATCTCACAAGCCACTTACCTTATGCTGTATATCAAAACAGGGAATGTTGATCCTTCTATCCTGCACTGTAGAAGTCTGGTCTTTTTCTAGTTTTCTTTTATATACTCAATACTGACAGAGATAGTAGGTTTCTTACCTTTCTCAACCATAGGAGGACCATCTTGTTTGTACCCTTTTAACTCCTACTTTACTCCAAGCAAGCAATATGGCTGTAGGAAAACTGATATGATTAACACATTGACTAGAGGCTCCATAAAGTACAGTTAGAGTGTGAATGGTGTACACCCCTTAACATGATGCAGCTTTGGAAGAACAGTATTTTGTGAAGTTTCAGTAATGTCTGGTTATACTAATTTACAGTAGCATTATTTGAAATTAACATATGCAAGTATAAAAATTGTCAACCCCCTTGAAATATTGCCATTATTAATCACTCTTTTTTATGACATATCAGATGTTCTCTTTAATATCAAATATATTATTATTTGATAAATATGAGTTTTCCAAAATGTTCTAATAAAAAATTTTATTGGCCTTTCACCAAAAGTGAAATATAAGGAGGTAACAATAGTTAAATAATTTAATCATCCTTAATATACATATTTCATGACATTCTTACATGAGATTTTCTTTTTAAATGTTTCTAGTTTTTTGAGTGTTAAGTAACCTAAAGAACAATATTTGTTTTGATATGTCCCCCAAAACCATAATTTTCAGCAGTACAACTAAAGGGTTTTATTTCATAGTTTCAAATGTATATATTTTTCTCTATATCTTAATATGTGTTTGAAGCACATAATTATAAAGCAGATGTGACAGCCTGGATCTCAAAGTGCATAATTTGTTTATGCTGCACACAGCTGTCTCTCCTCATTTTTTAATTTAGCATTCCTAAAATATATTAAAAATACTATGTGTTATATATCATTTCGACTAGATCCTGTGGATTTGAGTGACATTCAAAATATTTGCAACATTCTAAATTTTAAAACCCACATTTGGATTATGAAATTATGCTGAATGATACAAACCACCTGCCCAGGAATTAATTAGGCAGAGTTGCCTCTTAACATGCATTATGCAAACTGTTTAGCAGAATAATAGCTGTATTATAATGTGTAAAATGCTCACCCATTCTTATTACTAAATGACATTGAGGGTAAGAAATGTATTTTTCATCAATATGAAGATTTTTTTCCTCTTCATCTGAAGAAGGGGGTCATAGTATATGGATTTATGGATCCTTTAATGCTTTGAATCGAAACATGACTTCCCTCCACATTCAGTGACAGTACCTATTGTTTCTGATGATGAACCTTTTAAAATAATATTTTGTATACTAGGCTACCAGAAACCTTTTAAAAATTTTTACCTGTAAAATTCACATTTGCAAAAGTCTAATTTGTAAGATCCTCAAGTATAATATGTTCCCAACAAACAAAATCTCACAGGCTGCCTAAGAAACATGAGCTGAGGCCTGGGTGCCCCCTTAGGGGCTGTTTGAAAATTACATGCTGAGAGACTGCCTGTCTCTCCTTGAGGCTCTGGTCTTTCAGTGTTACATATGCAACTTAATTTGTCCCCAAATAAATACCCATGTGCCACAGAGAGCAGACGTCTCAGACTCTGAAAATGAGGACATTTACCATATTTCTCTGTGCTTCCTATTGCATCGCCTTGTGTCTTGGCCTACCACTAGCTTTGCTGGCATGGACAGGCTCTCCTCCTTTCTTGCCTTTTCATGTTTTGCTGATCTACCCACTCTAATTTTAGGGAATGGTTATCAAAGGTCACCATCATGCCACAAGTTTGTACTATTCTGAGCTGAGGCATGCTCCCATAATGAAATAAAGATGGGAAATGAGCTCTCTCTTCAATAGACATTCCAAAGCCACCTGTTACATATTGAGCACCAGGGGAGATACCAGATGCACTGCTCTTGCCCTCAGGAAGTTCACAGTCTTGTGTCTCTGATACTTCAACAGTGATGCCCACCAAGTCCTGGGCTAAGGAAACCATAAAAGAATAACTGAGGCCCTGAGAGATCTGATGAGCGTGAGAATTCAATGTGAGAATTCAGGCCAAGAGGCCATAGAAGAAAGCTGAAAGGCAAAGACAGGTCAGACAGATGTAGGGTTGCCTCTCAAGGCTCACTGGCTGCTAAAGCCAACTCCCTCTGTTCTCAGGGCTTGGTAGGAAGAGCCTGTGCCACATAAGTTCTATGCTTAAGGCTTCCCCTGAAGCAAATTATAAACAGCATTTTCAGAAACCAAGTTATGCCTTCAGAAGGTGACTTATGCCTAACTCTTTGTACCGAGGAAAGAAAACTCACTCCAAAGCTTATTTCAGACATTCTGAACGAGATGAGTCTTCACTGACTGGAAATAGTAGTGCCAGAATTAGGAGAGAAAATTCAAACGTGGTCCATCTTTCTCATTTCCCAGCTCATCAAATTCATCCTTTTACCTTAGCCTTGGTCAAATCAGAGTTCATTGAGATCATAGCTACCAAGTAGAATATCCTTGTTTTTATAATTTTTAAAAATAGTTTTTTGAATACTAAAACAAAATGAGAGGCAGCAAGTTGTAGTAGATAGAATTGGCCTTAGATTCCAGCCCTGAGCATACATCTGACCTTGGACACAATCTGCCATTGTAAGCCTAAGCAAGTCACTTCACTGTGAGAATTGCCTCTATTAATTCTCTGAATTCTTCTAAATGACTAGAGAATTGTTGCTGAACTAATTTCCCTCTAGCACTGGATTCTGATTCTTTCTTCTGTCAAGGAAGGAAGCAGGACTAGGAGCCAATGGGGGTAGTTGGACAGCCTGGAATCATGCTAATTTAAGAGGAAAGAACAGAATCTTAAAGGATTACTTCCCTGCTGTTCATGGTGGCATTGCCAGGTATGCTGAGTCACCACTGGGCTAAGCATGGCATCTTGGCCAGGAATGTTAGGAGGTAGAAGGTAAGGCCAAGGAACTGAGACTATGGAGATTGATGAGCTCTGTGGGGGTGTGAAGAGATAGGGAAATACTGAGTGAAATGGTCTTCCTAGAATGCATGGCAGTGGGGCACCATAGCTGGCATAGCAATTGGAGGAGTGATCGCTGCTCCCTACAGTCAGATGGTTTTGCAAGGCAGCCTGGCCACTAATGACTGGTAGATTGTGATGGTGATTGTAGGCACCATTATTTTGGGACTTTCATATTCTGTCAGATGAACCAGAGCTTAGGTAGACTGGTACTGGCCAGTACCTAGAGGCTAGAAAGAATCACTAAAGGAAGACATGCATTTGGGTTACATTCCAGCATCTGACAATACCTAGAAAGTGAGACACATACCTGGTCAGCATCACAGAGGTCCAGTAAAGGGTCAGCAGGTAGATTTCCCCCAAGAGGAAGAATGCAGCAGCAGGAAAGTCTGACAGCAGGCAATAGGCAGAAGACCAGACAGGCTGACTGTCATCATCAAGGAGATGTGTTAACACTGCCTAAGACTTTATTAATCTTTTCAATATCCATTCCATTTTTGGCTTATATGGAACTTGTGTTCAGTTGAAATTACCAGATCTTTTTCACATAAACTACTGGTAAACCACATCTTCTCTTTCCTGTATTTATTACTGTAAAAGATACACAAAAAAAAGTATGACTGAAAAAAAAATGAATTGGTCAGAGAGTGAAATGATGGCTATCTACCTGATGGACAATCTGTATGTTTCTGGTGTCTGGGCATTGTCCAGTTGAAGGCCTCTAACATGGCAGGAATACCGCCTGTGGAAGATTTATGAGACCATTTAGAAGAAGGAAGAGAGAGGAAACTCCCTCCCCCTTGAGCTCAGAGAGCTATCACAGTAATACAGGAGTTTACATTTGTCTGACTAGTTTTGTTTCGATTGTCTGCAGTTTTCTCTTCTTATTCTTTCCAGTTTCCTGTGGAATCTTCTCTGGCCTTTTTTTTTTTTATTTTTTGTAGGCATTTATATTTTCCTTGTAGAAAATCTATCTTTCCCTTTGTTATGTCTGATTATAGCTTTGACAGACTTACTCTCCCTTTAGGAGAGCTCTAGATCTGCAGTAATTTTGGATACTCATCAGTGTCTTTTTGTTTGCTTACTCTTCTCTCTGCCTTTATTTCCTGAACTGAGGCCTTCTGCCAGTCCCCTCCTACTCTTCTGAGTAGGTTGGTCACACATACTCAGTCTTATTCAGTGTCCCTAGCTTCCTATTCTAACTTTGTCTTCCAGGGTTAGACTTCCCTGGTCAGACTGGATCTTCCACATATGCTCCCACCCTCCCATGTTGTCTCAGGACACGACTGTAGGTATCTCAGTCTTGGGGTGTACCACACTGCTATTGGTTGTTTGTGTTCCCTGTAACTTCCAAAAGTCGCCATTATGAGTTTGCAATCAACCTGGGACTATTTCAGGGGAATCTTCCACTGGTTGCCTCTGAACAGAGAAGCTGTTGTGCCACACTTGTCCTGACCTTTCTCTAGTCAGTGTGGGAGGCTAAGGTCTTGCTTTGCCTTTGCTGACATCCACTTTCTGAATTTTTGTGCACTTCTGGGATAAAAAAAGGCACTCAGCTGTAGTTTTTTCTTTGGCTTTCTTGATCATTATTTGGTCTCGTAAAAATTTCAGTTTTTCTAGAGTAGGTATTAGGAACTGGGCAACCTGACTCATTTCACACAGTGCTTTTGGTTGGACCTTTGCCCTCTTGAGGTTCTAATCAGCCCATCTTTGATTCCTGAAGGATTCTCCTTACCAGAGATGCTTACTCAGTAGGACAAACGTATATCAATTCATTTGTTGTAGAAAATTCATTTGTTTTCCATAAACAACCTTTAAACTTTCCATTTTGAAAAGTGTAAACTTACATTTTGATTCTCTTTTGATATATATTGATTTCTCATGGTGCTGTGTGCTTCAGAACCTGGTTAAATTTCATGACTAAAGAGCAGAGACATTTGAAACCTTCATACTTGAATACATGTATCTTCTTTTTCTTAAAAGAACAATATAGGGAACATTGTAATAGGTCAGGAATTGTGTTTTTAAAGATAATAAGTTATGAAAGATTATGCATTTTCACTTGATTAGAATGAAATTTTTCCATTGAGCTTAAGTTAGTGGACCTCATAAAAGTTCCAGAAAGAAATTGCCTTGTTTTAGTGGAAAATCAAACATTTAACATTGATGTTCATTCAACCTTCAGTTTCTCTTAATAAAACTCCAAAGCATAGACACTACAACATTTTGAGGATGCTAGAGAATTATTACGTAGAAATCCATCTCAGCTTTATAAAATTCACTCACCAGTTTTTTCATCACTTATAGATTTATATTTGAGTGTCTGTGACTTCTCTCTCCTAATTTATAGCTAGAAGAAGCTTTCGCTGGGAGTCTAACAATATCACAGCAACTTGCCATGTTTGAGCAGATGTTAAGCAGGCAGTAGTTGAATGTTAATTTTGAGAGGGTGGTATGTTTAAGCCTATCTAAAGTATGTTGCATGTGGGCTTTCCAGACTTAGTTACAATGCTGAGTCTCTGGGGAGAATTTTAAAGCTAAACCTCTTTCTTTTTGTCACTCTATATGGACTCTCTCAAGTCAGTATAAAGCAGATCATCCCTCAGCTAAAGCTCTTCAGCTTTTGTTATTGGGCTCAGTAGACCTGTAATTAGGCCTCCTGGCAGGCCTTGCAGGCCAGTTAATGGTCATATGGAGTTTCTGTGAGGCAGACTGGCTTTGTATAAATCCTGGGTAGGAATACGTTTATGGGTCACTTCCTACCAGGACCATGCTTTGTCTCCGTGCCCTGCGGGCTGACAGGGAGCAGGTTCCCTTGACCATGGACAGCTCAGTTTGCTACTCACAATCTACTCAGCTAATCCCCAGTGTAAACAGAGGATTTAGCAGGGCTTCTGTCACTTATAGTTGCCAAACCACTTGGGTGTCTGTGATTTCTTTCCCAGACTTCATTGTGAAAGATTGACAAGTGTACAGAGTTTGTGATCTTATTTGTATGTCAAATATACATGTACAGTTTTCTTTTTGATAGCTTTTAAAATGATTCAAGTAATTTATGAACTCAAGACATATATAACGAACAATGGAAAGTATACAAATATTGGCATACCTTAAAATCAGATCATTTTAGTCCTAAAATTTTTATAAATTATGATCAAGCCTTTTCTTCAAAATGACAATCTGGATATGTTGTGATGCTATATATGAATGAATAATGTACCTTTTAAAGTACTTATATAAAACTTCAAGTTTCTATAATACTACATTCAAAATAAACAACTAAAGTCAATTTTTAAGGTAATGAATATTTTTTCAGTCTTCAGTTAATTGAAGCACTAATTCATAGGTCTACTTTTGGAATATGCACTTTATCTTGATTAAAATGAATTTTCATGGACCTGTTCACATCTAATTTTAGAGTTACTTAATACTTTTAATTATTGGACCATATTTAACTGCCATGGAGAGCAGTTGACTTAAAAATAGGTTTTTTTTTCTGTTTTTCTTTAATCTCACATTTTATTATAGTTTTCTATTTATTGTTTGGATTATATTAAAGCCTGGATACAAAAAAAAAATGTAGATTTCTTGGATATATTCTGAAAGGGATTGAAATATATCTTTTTTTAAGCTGTTTTTTTCTTTTCTAAAAAAAAAAAAAATCATGAATACTTTCCCAAGTCTTCCCCCTAAATGAATGGTCAATATTCTGTGCACTCTGTGGTATCAAAATAGTATGTGACAGATGTGGCTGAAAAGACCACATACGTAGACTCTATGATTTTAGTCTAGTGGAACTAATAGGATCACTCATTACATTTTAGATTCTTGGTTTGCTTTTTTTCTTTTATAATAAAAAACCTGTTTAAATAGGGTGACCTTTTGAGGAGGGGCAAACAGGGTGTCCAACCTCTTCCCCAAAATATACAAAGATATGAAGAATCAGGGCTGGTGGCAACAAGTAATTTTTTTTTAAAGAATTAAGAAGTCACTAAGACTATTTAAAGGACTTTTTAAAATATTGATCAATTTAGTAGAAAAGCTAAGATTTTAACTTTTTTTAATAAAAAAGGATGCTTTCTTCTTTTAGCTTTTTGAGCAAATACTAGAAAGGCAAGACACAAAAGAAAGAGACTGAATTTTCCTTCCTAAAATAGAAGAAAATATTTGATACAGTTATGCCTTAATAAGTTACTACTACCCAAAGTGTGTTTTACGGGACAGACTGTCCGATAAGTACTTCGTGTTTATTTCTTGGCCGGAGCCTGGTCTTACTTCTAATTAATCAGCAAACACTTACCAGGCAGCAGCTGCTTCCTCGCTTCTCTCCAGCGCAGCCTTGCTGTTGACAACGCGGCGTTCACGGTCCTGTCCCCAGACTCAGAGGCCTTTGGTGAACAACCGTTTCAGTTCCGCGTGATGTTTGTTGGTTTTTGGTGCCTGGAACATGAATCCACTTCTAGGTTTTCTATTTAGCGTCAGTGTCAGTGAACTTGAAAACAGCTCGCTGTGAGGAGCTGTGACAGAGCGCTGGGCTTGGTGGTTGTTGTTGTTTGAGTTCTCTCAAGAAATACTTATTCCTGAAGAGAAGCTGTATGGCTCCAACCAAAGAGACTTTGAAGAAGTATTTACCTTTTCCTTTATTTCTTTTGAAGTGTTAATGAATACCTCACTTATGAAAATGTTTAATTAATGGGATATATGGAATTTAGAATTATAACATTATCTACAAAGTTAAAATGTTAGAAATAGTTTTACCGCAGGAGTAAGGTTTTGTCTTTTGCAGTCAACTCTCACATAGGAATAAAATTTTTGACTTGGAAAGAATGGGAAAAAGTGAAGATATATTTTAGGAATATATTTTTTGTCCATTTGTCTAAATTCAGTGTCCTTGATTCTACATTACAGTGTAATGGTACTGTTAAAAATACATATTGTACTTATATGAAAGACATTTTTATCTAGTGGTCATAAAGTAACCCAATAATCTTTACGCAATTCCTGTGCCCTAGGTAGCTCATGAAAATGGGTACTCCTAAGAGTATCACAAACAGGCACAGTTATTTGCCAAATTTAGGTATATAGGATGTATTTTCTTCCCTCGCTGGAAATTGTCTTGTTATTATGGTATTCCAAAATATTGCCATTCATTTCAGAGAAGAATGCCAGCCACTGCTGAAGGATAAAAAATAGGTGGTGATCCGTTGCCTGTACTTAGTCCTAGTGGTCAGTATTTCTACCTCTACTGGATAGTTCTCATTGAAAAGGATGAATTAACCTAGATACATGCACAGAGAGGGAAGGATTTGGCCACCATAAGTGCATAGTCCTGTTAGACTTTACATGTATCCATTGTAGATTGGACTGAGCCAGTATACATACCTCGAAGATGTGTTGAATTCCCCATACTTCTCTTACATAGTACTGTTCAGTGTTTATGTCAGGCTATGATGTTAGAATCAAAGCCTTTTACCTCCTCCTCTCTGAACTTGATAAATCTAACCTTAAACTAAACAAGAAAGAATAAGAAGGTCAATAAAACTCTGGATTAGGTAGATATGATAGATCTCTGGAGAAAATGGAATGGAAATAGGAAGGAATACACCTTTTTCTCAGTGGTACATGGTACACATACAAAAATTGACCATGTACTAGGGCATAAAAACCTCACAATCCAGTGCAGAAAGGCAGAGATAGTCAGTCCTTCCTTATCAGATCATAATGCAGTAAAAATTACATGTAATAAAAGGCCATGGAAAGATAGACCAAAAATTGATTGGAAACTAAATAATCTAATCCTAAAGAAGGAGTGAGTTAAACAACAAATCATTGAAACAATCAACATTCAAGAGAATGACAATAAGGAGACACACTACCAAATCTCATGGGATATTGCAAAAGCAGTTGTTAGGGGAAGCTTTATATCTTTGAATGCTTACAGGAATAAAATAGAGAAGGAAGAAATCAATAAATTGGGCATGCAGCTGAAAAAGCTGAAGAACAAATTGAAAATCCCTGAGTAAATACCAAATTAGAAATACTGAAAACCAAAGGAGAGATTAATAAAATTGAAATTAAGAAAACTATTGAATTAATAAGTAAAACAGAGTTGGTTTTATGAAAAAAAATCAATAAAATCAATAAACCTTTAGTTATTTTGATTTAAAAAAAAAGAAGAAAACCAAATTGCCAGTATCAAAACTGAAAGGAGTGAACTTATCTCCAATAAGGAGGAAATTAAAACAATAATTAGAAATTACTTTGCCCAACTTTATGCCCATAAATTTGACAATCTAAATGAGATGAATGATTATTTCAAAAAACATAAATTGCCCAGACTGACAGAAGAGGAAGTTGAATACTTAAACAATTCCATCTCAGAAAAAGAAATTGAACAAGTCATCAGTGAACTCCCTAGAAAAAAAATCTCCAGGGCCATATGGATTTACAAGTGAATTCTATCAAACATTTAAAGAACAGTTAATTTCAATACTATATAGACTGTTTGGGAAAATTGGGGAAGAAGGAGTCCTACCAAATTCTTTTTATGATATTCATATGGTTTTGATACCTAAACCAGGAAGAGCCAAAACAGAGAAAGAAAATTATAGACCAATTTCTCTAATGAATATAGATGCAAAAATTTTAAATAAGATTTTAGCAAAAAGAATACAGCAACTATTCATGAGAATAATACATTTTAATCAGGTAGGATTTATACCAAGAATGCAGGGCTGGTTCAATATTAGGAAAACTATTAGCATTATTGATCATATCAACAACAAAACTAACAGAAACCACATGATTATCTCAATAGATGCAGAAAAAGCTTTTGACAAAATACAACACCCATTCCTGTTAAAAACACTGCTAAGCATAGGAATAAAGGGAACTTTCCATAAAATAATAAGCACTAGCTACCTAAAACTTTCAGCAAGCATTATATGCAATGGAGACAAGCTAGATGCATTTCCAATAAGATCGGGGTGAAACAAGGATGTCCATTTTCACAACTATTATTCAATATGGTCCTAGAAATGTTAGCTGTAGCAGTTAGAGAAGATGAAGAAATTGAAGGAATTATAATAGGCAAAGAAGAAACTAAATTATCACTCTTTGCAGATATTATGATGTCATATTAGAGAATCCCAAAAATTCAAGTAAAAAAACTACTTGAAATAATAGAAAATTTTGGCAAAGTTGCAGATTACAAAATAAATTACTAACAAAGCCCAACAACAAGAGATAGAAAGAGAAATCCCATTTAAAGCTAGGGTAGACATTATAAAATTTGGGAATCTACCTGCCAAAACAAATCCAGAGACCATATGAACACAATTACAAGACACTTTTTGCACAAATAAAGTCCGATCTAAGTAAGTGGGAAAACATCAGTTGCTCATGGTTAGGCCAAGCCAATATAATAACTGGCTAAGAAACAGAAGGGTAGACAAGTGGAATATGCTAGGTACTCAAGATACAGTAGGCATTGAATATAGCAGTCTACTGTTTGATAAACTCAAGGACCCCAGCTTCTGGAATAAGAACTCACTGTTCAACAAAAATTGCTGGGAAAACTCAATAAAAGTATGGCAGAAACTAGGCATAGACCAATGCCTGACATGGTACACAAGAATAAAGTCCAAATGGGTACGTGATCTAGGTGTAAAGAGTGATACTATAAACAAATTGATGGAGCCAAGGAATGATGTATTTATCAGATTTATGGAGAAGGGAAGAATTTTTGACTAAAGAAAAGGTAGGAAGCATTATAAAGTGCAAAATGGATAATTTTGATTACATTAAACTGAAAAGTTTTTGTACAACCAAATCCAATGCAACTAAGATTAGGAGGGAAGCAGGAAACTGGGAAAGAATTTTTGCATCTAGTGTCTGTGATAAAAGCCTCATTTATAAAATATATAGAGAACTGAGTCAAATGTACAGGAATATAAATCATTCTCCAATTGATAAATGGTCAAAGGATATGAACAAACAGTTTTCAGGGGAAGAAACTAAAGATGTCTATAGTCACATGAAAAAATGCTCTAAATCACTCTTGATTAGATAGATGCAAATCAAAACAACTCTGAGATACCACATCACACCTATCAGATTGGCTGACATGACAAAACAGGATGATGATAAATGCTGGAGAAGATGTGGAAGAGTTGGAACACTAATTCATTGTTGGTGGAGCTGTGAGCTGATCCAACCATTCTGGAGAGCAATTTGGAACTATGCCCAAAGGCTACAAAAATGTGCATACCCTTTGACTCAGCAATACCGCTTCTAGGACTGTATCCCCAAGAGATCATCATAGTGGGAAAGGGTCCCACATGTACAAAAATATTTATAGCAGCACTCTTTGTGGTGGCCAAGAACTGGAAGTCAAGAGGATGCCCATGAATTGGGGAATGATTGAATAAATTGTAGCTATGAATGTAATGGAATACTATTGTGCTATAAGAAATGATGAACAGGAAGACTTCAGAGAGGCCTGAAAGGACTTATATGAACTGATACTGAGTGAAAGGAGAAGAACCAGGAGAACTCTGTACACAGTAACAACCATAGTGTGTGAGGATTGTTTCTGGTAGACTTAGAACTTCATTGTGGTGCAAGGACTTAAAAAATTCCCAACAGTCTTTTAAGGCAAAATGCCTTCCACATCCAGAGAAAGAACTATGAAATTCAATCACAGAATGTAGCAGATCATTTTCTTTTGTATTACATTTTGGTTTGTTATATGAATTCTCCTATTCATTTTAATTCTTCTATGCAATATGACTATGGTGAAAATGTATTTAATAGGAATGTATGTGTAGAACTTATATAGAATCGTTTGCCATATTGAGGAGGGAGGTGGGAGGGAGGAGGAAGGGAGGGGGAAAAATATCTAGGTTATGTGGAAGTGATTGTGTAGCACTGAAAATAAATAAAAATAAAAAATGGCTACTTGAAATACTAGAAAACTTTGGCAAAGTTGCAGATTACAAAATAAACCCACACAAATCTTCTGTGTTCCTATATATTACTAACAGAGCCCAACAACAAGAGATAGAAAGAGAAATCCCATTTAAAGCTAGAGTAGACATTATAAAATTTGGGAGTCTACCTGCCAAAACAAATCCAGAGACCATATGAACACAGAGACAAAAAACAAGCAGTAGAAGGGAAAGAGGGGATGTGGGGACTGAGCCTGAGCTCTGCTTCTCTGGCTTTGCTCCTTCCTCCTTCAGAGCTCGGTAACCTCAGAGGACACTGGAGCAAGATGGAGGTCTCCTGAATGCTGGCGTGGTGACATGTGGCCAGTGATTCAAAGCAAAGTTATCCAAGAATCTTAGTAGACATAACATAAAGCAAAGTTGTTAAAATGTTTTTAATTTTTTGCCTGTAAGTTGCCTTGGTCGTGTATATAGAGTTAAGCAGTGTTTGTACACATTGGTTAAATGGGAAAATTTCTTGGTAATTTTTTTTTCTAGTCTTGCCTTTATTTTTTTTTTAATTAAAAACTGTTTTCGCTATGAACTTAAACAAGAACATTTTTGCATGAGAATAACTGAAAGATAGAGTTTTATTTGAAGTCAGGACTCTCCACTGTATATTCGTTAGGGTTTTTTAGGTATGTATATTAAACATGTTAGCACCATTACTTGCCCTGCTTGTTTGTGTCCCTTCAGAATTTCATTTGGTTTTGCTCTGTATATTTTTAATGTATCATTGATTCTTCTTTCTCTTCCTTTTGCATCCCTAAGACATGCTAATCTCTTCAGCATTTTATTCTCCCAGAAGTCTTCCCCACCCCTCAGTATCACTCCCTCTCCCCCATAACAGAGAAACACAGTAAAGTGGAACACAGTCACCTAGGGATAAAGTCATCCATTGTCTCATCATGACTCATGGGATTGATCATAATTCTTGTCTCATACAGTTCATTTTCTTTTCGTTATTATAGTCACATTGCTTTCCTGGTTCTCTCTTCACTTTGTATCGGTTTACGTATCTTCCCAAGTTCCTCTGAATCTCTTCCATTCATCTTTTACAAAGTACTATTTCTTGATAATATGTGTGTGTACCTATGGATTCTTTCCCTCTCTGTTAGATATTATTGAACTCAGATAGGGCATGGGGTCACGCTTTTACTGTGATCCAGCTACATTTCAAGTTCAGTGATGATTAGGTAGCTGAATAGTAACAGTAATTATCACAAACCATGTACGCAGTAGGTAGTGCCAATATTGTCCCCATTTTACAGATTAGGAAACTGTAGGCCACACAATTATGTTATTTGCCCATGGGGCCAAGTTAGAACTAACTGGATGTGGGTCTTTTCATTTTTGGGTCATGCAGGTTGTACTTATATCACTCCCTTAAAATATGTAAGAAGAAATCCTTAACACTTTCTAGTGTTTGCAAAAGCATTTTTTTTTTAATTTTACCGGTGAAGTTCTACTGCATATGTTTGCTAGAGATAAAGCCATGGGTAAAATGATAAAGAAGAATTGCTAGAATTGATATCCACCTCCCATGTGCCAGGCACTGTGCTAAACACTTTGTAACCCTACAACACCCCGGAGAAGGAGGTGAAATTATTATCTTCATTTTACAGATAAGGGAACTGAGGCAGATGGAGGTTAAGTGATTTGCCTAGCGTCACACAAATGTCTGAGGCTAGGTTTGAACTCAGGTCTTCTTGATTCCAACCCAGAACTTTTACACACTATGGCACAACATAACAACCCTAGTATATAAAGAGAAAACATGATCAAGTTAGTTGTGAATACAACTCTTCATATGGTTTCTACAGGGCCTTATGCTTGAAGTAAATTAAAAATCTTTTTTGTATTGTTTATTTTTAATTCATCCTATGGCTGTTTATGACACAAGTAACTTCTGTTCAAGTGTTTTCTTTTTACTGGTTTAAGCTTTTTGTCTGGTTGAAATTTTTCTCATTTCTTAGTTTCAGACAGCAAATTTTAGAAACTGAATCAATTATTCAGCTCTTGGGATTTATCTCAAATTTTTAATGTAAAGAAGTCCTGTTGTTTAGTTGTTAAGTGTGGGCATGCCAGAAAGTTTTCATAAATATATTGACAGCCAAATATAATGAGACAAAAGCTATGGATGTTCTTCATCAATTAGGTAATCTTATATCTGTCTGTCCCTATCAATATTTCTGGGTTTCATGTTTGTCTAGCAAGGTCAATGTGCTTAGCACCTAAGATGCATTTTCACCAAGTAACACTGATTTTATTGTTTCATTAAGTGTTCAGTTGAAGCAAAATATTGGCTTCCAAGTTTTGTTCACTGGCCCTTGGTGCCAGCCATCACCACCTCTCATCTGGACTGCTGCAGATGCTTGCTGGTGCCACCTCAGGTCCATCCTCCACCCAGCTACCAAAGTGATTTTCCCTAAGCTCAAGTTCAGGCTTATCACCCCTGACTCAATAAATTCCAATGGTTCCATATTGCTCCTAGGATCCAATACAAACTGCTTTGGCGTTCAAAACCCTTTATTACCTACTTGCCTCTACCTTTCTGGTCTTCTTACTCCTTATTCCCCAATTCCTACACCTCAGTCCAGTGACCCTGTCCTTCTGGCTGTCCCATGAACATGACACTTCATCTCTTAGCTCTGGGCATTTTCTCTGGCCATCCCCCATGCCAGGAATGCTCTTTCTCCTTATCTCTGCCTCTTGAAATCCTCTAGGAATCCTCTAGAATTTGTGTAACAAGTGGTCACTGCTTTAATTATTTTTTGCTCTGGATCCTTGAACCACAGCCATTTTTTTGTCCCTCAAACATTTAATGATAACTTTCCTTATAAAACAAGTATGTGGTATCAATATTTAAGTTTATTAATTATAATTACCAATAGACTTTTTTTCAACCAGAATAGGGAGTTCCTGGTATGCAATTTCATTTACCTATGCAGATCCACACCTGCTCTGCAAATTAATATCTTAGAGAGTTATCTGAAGCATTTGTATGATGAGTCACTGTCAGAGGGAAATACAAAACTGGATCTTCTCAATTCCCTGTCTGCAAAGTGGATCCTTACCCTGTTTGGGATTTTTTTTTTTATATTTAGTTTGAAACTTGCCTCAAATACTGGGTTTTTTTTATGAACCTGGGCAAGTTATTTACCTCTTTAAATCTATTTCCTCATAAATACCATGAAGATAACAATAGCATTTCTCTCACTGGTTTGCTGTGAGATCAAATGAGATAATATATGAAAGTGATTTGCAAACCTTAGGATACCATGTAATTGTTACTACTTATTATCTACAAATAGATAAAATATCTTAGAATATCTTATATAGGGCAGATAATTGTGATGGCTTAAAAACACCCATCAAGGAGGTTTTATGGTCATTGTGTTTATTAACATTTGTTTTTAGAATTAATCCCAGTGGTTTTCTAACTCTTAATTCTTTGTTACAGTGTGTTTTACAGCACTTTGTTTTCCAAGGTAGTAACAAATTATAGAAGCTCCTGCTTACATTAACTAATGGGATTTCTGTAATGTTGCAACATATGGTATAAGTGATTTTGATGCAAATATGTGTGCTAATTATGTGCAGATGAGTATTACAGATTTGCTATTGATCATCTAGTCAAAGTCAAATTTTCAGTTACCTTCAGTTTTCTATCTTCACATTTAGTAAACTTTGACAAACATTTAATCATTTTATGTACTTTAGAGTTACGAACTTAACAGACTTTGAGGGAAGATGTGCTACTTTTCTCAGGAAAAAAATAAATTTAGGTATGTCTTTTTATTTATAATTTGTTTCATGGTCCCTGCATTCTTCAGTGGTTAATGGTTTACCAAAAATCAAGCTTCTAACAACTACTCTGCCAATATCAAGCCTTCCTAGAAAAAAATCTATAGAGACTTATCTAGATTTGCAAGATGTCAAAGTGAAGAGAGATGACTGGAAGTGATTAAAAGTATACCCAGAAAAGGGTCTTTTAGTATTCAATCAGTTCACAAAGTGTCTGTAGCTAAAAAAGCATGTAAAATTGTTAATATTTTGTTCCTAGTATCTATTTTTATCTCCCAGTATCTATTGCTAAAAAACTAACAAAGAAAGAATAGATAAAAAGAAAAGATTAATTCTTGTTTAAGATATATAAACATACTCCCCAGGGAGTTGATTTCTTGTTTGCTTGGTTGATTTTCTCCACTGAAACACTTAAGGGAACAATTTTTTGAAACTCAAGCCCATCTTTAGTTATCTATGATTATAAGAGAAGAAAAATGAGATTCCATTAAAATGTAGCTATAAGATACAAATTTGGACAATCTCATTGAAAAGTGCTCAGCCCTTCTAACATGATAACATTCCTCCTTATTCTACTAGTTATGAGAGCAAACATAGGTGCTTTCACTCTACAAATGCTAGTTGTTTTTACATTTTTTCTGGAACCTACCATTACTAGATTTAAGACTCCATTGCTCTCTTTTTAACTCCTATGACTATTATTAAGCTTTCGTTTAAACAATGATTTTAAAAGAAAATTTTCTACACTGACTTTTCTTAATATCTTCATTTTATATTTTCCATGGAGGAAAGAAATCAGTTCCGATTTTGATATACTGTCTTGTCTACATGCCAAAATCCAATTTTTCATTGCTGCTCCTGTTTTTTTCTCTCTGTGAAATTAATCAGACAGTAAATCAATGTCTTAAGTGCCTGTTATGTCCTAGCACCCTGCAAAGTGCTGGTGATACAAATATGAAAAAGAAAGCCACTCCTTGACCTCAGGGAGTTTACAGCCTAATGAGGAAAAGTACCACACAAAAGGAAGGTAAAAAGTTGGGAGAGAAGATATTCAGCATGGGGGCTTGATAGGGTGCAGTCTAAGGAGTTTCAGCTAGTGCCTGGCCTAGGAGCCCTCTTTCAGTTGAATCCTTGAGAATTCTTTGCTCAGCCTCCAGCTTTCCAGTCAGAGTAGCAGAAGTAGTGATGAGGCAGGAGGACCAAACCAGGTCAGTCTCACTGGATGAGGATGACTTTCCTTAGGAGAAGTTTCTCAGGAGCTTGGTAGAGCCCATTACAATGAGGGCAAGCTGCTACAAAATGAAATGAATTACAATTTTGGTATTCACACAGTCTGATGGAATAAGAACAACCATTACGTGTGTATTTTTGAATAGGTAAATATATATTTATATTTATTGTATGCCTCTGAGGAATATTATAGAGATGAAAGAGCACTTTAAACTTTGAAGAGAAGGCACCAAAGTAGTAATTACAGTTGTCCTTTTAGTAACTCAGGTGAATTTGGTTTTAAAACACTGTGAACTCTGCTGTTCACTTCACTAGTATATCATGGAGATAGAATTCTTTCTAACGTAGAAAGAAGCCCTTCCTGACTGTCCGCTGAAGGCTAACTGCACTACTTGGGCAGGTTGAATTCTCATTGTTAAGGTAGCAAGCTGATTTTTCTGAGACACTTAGTTTCTGCATTACTTCAGGTCGTCTGATTTGAGGTACAGATGTTTCTTCCTCAGAGATTTTTGCATGTTATTATCATTCAGTTCCAGAAGTATTCATCAGCAAGGGTGAATAACGATGCAGGTGTATGTATCAGAAAGCTTAAAAAAGCATGTTTTAATATACAGTGAGTTCCATGGGCAGCCACTGTCCTTTGCCTTTTTTTGTATCCTCAGCCCTTAGCGCTGTAACTGGCACATAGTAGGTGTTTAATAAATTACTTGTTGATTGACCATCATACAGTGCCATTATTTAGCTAACATTTATAGGATGCTGTAGGGTTTTCAGAGTGCTTTATATGCATTGTTTCATTTTGATCCTCACAGCAATCTTGTGACGACGTAGGAGCTCCATGAGGAAACTGAGGCTGACAAGTTAGTGAACTGATCAGAGTCCCACAGCTGTCAAGTGCCCAAGATAGGATTCAGACTTTGTGGACTAGCTCTTTGTGATATGGTCTACCTTATATGATCTACCTTATCTTTCTTGCCTTAACTGCCACTAAGTACCTACGTATACATGTCTTATATCCCAGCCAAACTTTACTACTTATACCTCTCTAAAAATGCCACAATGGCATTGATGGCATGAGGTAGTGAACACTTTTGCTCATACTCTTCCGTCAGTCTGGATTGCTACCTCATGCTCCTAGGTTCATCTATGGAAATCTTGACCATCTTTCTTTTTTAAAAAAAAAAAAAAAAGCAATTTTTATTGATATCTTTTTTTTTTCACATTACCTTCATTTCCCAAAGAATCTCTCTCCTCCTACTATTCTTCAGAAAATAATCATTTGTAACAAAGAATAGTACAGAGGGGGCAATGGGATCAAAAAAATCTAACCAACACATCAAAAAGTCTGACATTATATTCAGTGTCCTTTACCTATAGTCTCCCAATTCTACAGAGAAGCTAGAGGAGGTGCCTCCTTATATCTCTTCTTCAGAGTCAAGTTTGGTCATTATACTTTTTCAGGATCCACTTTCAAATATTATACTACCAGACTGAATCAGAGAGTAAAATAAGCATTAAAAGAATCCACTGATCACCTCCTGAAAGAAATCTCTAAATGAAAACTTCCAGGAATATTATAGTCAAATTCCAGAGTTTCCAGGTCAAGGAGAAAATATTGCAGACAGCCAGAAAGAAACCATTCAAATACCATGGAGTCACAGTAGAGTTAATCCAAGATTTAGCGGCTTACATTAAAGTTTTGAAAGGTCTGTGATACAATATTCCAGAAGGCAAAGGAGATAGGATTGCAACCAAGAATCATCTACTCAGCTAAACTGAGTATAATACTTCACAGGGAAAATGGACATTTCATGAAATTGAAGACCTTGAAGAATTTCTGATGAAAAGACCAGAGCTGAATAGAAAATTTAACTTTTAAATGTGACTCAACAGCAGCACAAAAAAAGTAAACAAGAAAGAGAAACCATAAGACATTCAGATTCAGGGGTTTACTTTCCTACATATGAAGATGAAATTTGTAACTCCTAATAACTTTTTAACAATTAGGGAAGTTAGAATGAACATGGACAAAGGTCATGGTTGTGTTGACTAAGATGGTATCAAAAAAAATAATAAGAAATTAAAATGAGAAATGAGAAAAAGAGATGCAGTGGGAGAAGAAGGAAGGGAGAGGTAGAATGGGGTAAATTATCTGACATAAAAATAGTACAAGTCAAGGGGAAAGTAGAGGGGGCAGACAGTGTTTGAACCCTACTTTCATCAGAATTGGCTCAAAGAGGGAATAACATACATACTCATTTGAGTACTGAAATCTATTTTACTCTACTAGTACAAGGAGAGGGGAATAAGAGAAAGGGAAGGCTAATGGAAAGAAAGACAGATTGAGGAGGTAATGGTCAGGAGCAAAACACTTATGAAGGAGACATGGTGAAGCTGGGGAGAAGGATAAACAGGAAAAAAACAATATAGAGGGAAATAGTAATCATAAGTGTAAATGTGAGTAGGATGAACTCACCCATAAAATGGAAGCAAAAACGCAATGTTTTAAAAATTGGAATTTTACAGTATGTTGTCTACAATAAACCCACTTGAAGTAGAGAGACACAGAGAGAAAAGGTAAGGACTAGACCAGAATCTATTATGCTTCAACTGAAGTAAAAAAAAAAATGCAGGAGTAACAATCATGTTCTCAGACAAAGCAAAAGCAAAAATAAATATGTTATGCTTCAGCTTATGTGAAAAAAGGCAGGAGTAGCAATCCTAATCTCAGACAAAGCAAAAGCAGAAATAGATCTAATCAAAAGAGATAAGGAAGTAAACTATATCCTGCTAAAAGGCACCATAGACAATGAAGCAATATCGTTACTAAACATAATATGCACCAAGTGGTATAGCATCCAGATTTTTAGAGAAGTTAAGGGAGTTGAAGGAAGAAATAGACAGCAAAACTATAGTGGGAGACCTCCACCTTCCTCTCTCAGAACTTGATAAATCTAACCTCAAAATAAACAAGAAAGAAGTTAAGGATGTGAATAAAACTCTGGATAAAGTAGATACGATAGATCTCTGGAGAAAAATGAATGGGGATAGAAAAGAATACACCTTTTACATAGCAATACATGGCACATATACAAAAATTGACCATGTAGTAAGGCATAAAAACTTCACAGTCCAGTGCAGAAAGGCAGAGATAGTCAATGCATCCTTCTCAGATCATAATGCAATAAAAATAATATGTAATCAAAGGCCATGGAAACATAAGCCAAAAACTAATTGGAAACTAAACAATCTAATTCTAAAGAAGGAGTGGGGTAAACAACAAATTACAGAAACAATCAACAACTTCATTCAAGAGAATGACAATAATGAGACAACGTACCAAATTTTGTGGGATACTGCAAAAGCAGTTCTTAGGGGAAGCTTTATATCTTTGAGTAACTACATGAATAAAATAGAGAAAGTGGAGATCAATAAATCGGGCATGCAGCTGAAAAAGCTTGAAAAAAGAACAAATTGAAAATCCCCAAGTAAATACCAAATTAGAAATACTGAAAACCAAAGGAGAGATTATTAAAATTGAAATTAAGAAAACTATTGAACTAATAAATAAAACTAGGAGTTGGTTTTATGAAAAAAAACAATAAAATTTATAAACTTTTAATCAATTTGATTTAAAAATAAAAGATGAAAACCAAATTACTAATATCAAAAATGAAAAGGGTGAATTCACTTCCAGTGAGGAGGAAATTAAAACAGTTAACTGAAAATTACTTTGCCCAACTTTATACCCATAAATTTGACAATCTAAATGAGATGGATGATTATTTTAAAAGATACAAATTGCCCGGACTAATGGAAGAGGAAGTTGAATACTTAAATAACCTTATCTCAGAAAAAGAAATTGAACAAGCCATCAATAAACGCCCTGGGAAAAAATCTTCAGGGCCAGATGGATTTACAAGTGAATTCTATCCAACATTTAAAGAACAGTTAATTTCAATACTATATAGACTATTTGGGAAAATTAGTGAAGAAGGAGTCCTACCAAATTCTTTTTATGATATTCATATGGTTTTGATACCTAAACCAGGAAGAGCCAAAACAGAGAAAGAAAATTATAGACCAATTTCTCTAATGAATATAGATGCAAAAATTTTAAATAAGATTTTAGCAAAAAGAATACAGCAACTATTCATGAGAATAATACATTTTAATCAGGTAGGATTTATACCAGGAATGCAGGGCTGGTTCAATATTAGGAAAACTATTAGCATTATTGATCATATCAACAAAACTAACAGAAACCACATGATTATCTCAATAGATGCAGAAAAAGCTTTTGACAAAATACAACACCCATTCCTTTTGAAAACACTGGAGAACATAGGAATAAAGGGAACTTTCCATAAAGTAATAAATAGTATCTACCTAAAACCTTCAGCAAGCATTATATGCAATGAGGATAAGCTAGATGCATTTCCAGTAAGATCAGGGATGAAACAAGGATGTCCATTATCACAACAATTATTCAATATGGTACTGGGAATGTTAGCTGTAGCAATAGGAGAAGAAAAAGAAATTGAAGGAGTTAGAATAGGCGAAGAAGAAACTAAGTTATCAGTCTTTGCAGATGATATGATGATATACTTAGAGAATCAAGTAAAAAACGACTTGAAATAATAAACAACTTTGGCAAAGTTGCAGATTACAAAATAAACCCACACAAATCTTCTGCATTTCTATATATTACTAACAAAGCCCAACAGCAAGAGATACAAAGAGAAATTCCATTTAAAGCTAGGGTAGACACTATAAAATATTTGGGAGTCTACCTGCCAAAACAAACCCAGGGGCTGTATAAACACAATTGCAAAACACTTTTTGCACAAATAAAGTCAGATCTAAGTAAGTGGTAAAACATTAGTTGCATGTGTGTGGGCCGAGCCAATGTAATAAAAATGACAATTCTGTCTAAATTCATTTATTCAGTGGCATACCAATCTAATTACCACAAGTTTATTCCATAGAGCTTTTTAAATATAACAGGAAAATTCATCTGGAAGAATAAAAGGTCAAAAATGTTGAGGTAATGAATGAAAAAAAATGAGAAAGGAAGGTAATGTAGTTATACCATATCTCAAACTGTCTTCCAAAGTGATAGTCATCAAAGCAGTCTGTTACTGGTTAAGAAGCAGAGTGTGGATCAGAGGAATAGATTAGAGACACAGAACACAGTAGTAAGTGACCATAGTTGTCTAGTGTTTGATAAACCCAAAGATACAAACTTTTGGGACAAGAACTCACTATTTGACAAAACTGCTGGGAAAACTGTTAAAGTAGTTCAGCAGAAATTAGGTACAGATCAACATCTCACATTGCATATACCAAGAGAAAGTTAAAATAGGTACATGATTTATATATAAAATGTGATACCATAAGCAAATTAGGGAAGCATAGAAATTTACCTTTCAGATCAACGAATAAAGGACAAATGTATGACCAAACAAAAGACAGAGTATAATGGGGTGTAAATTGAATAATTTTGATTACAGTGAATTAACAAAGCTAATGCAGTCAAGATTAGAAGGAAAGGAGGAATCTAGATGAAGTTTTTCACAAGTGTCTCTCATAAATACCTCATTTCTCAGGTACTTAGAGAACTGAGTCAAATTTATAAGAATGCAAGTCCTTCCACAGTTCATGTTGAACAAAGTATATAAACAGAAACTTTTTACATGAAGCAATCAAAGCAATCTATAGTCATGAAAAGGTGCTCTACATCACTATTTATTAGGGCAATGCAAATTAAAGCAAATTCGATTTACCTATTATATTGGCCAACATGACAGAAAAGGAAAATGACAAATCTTTGAAGGCATTTCATGGGACACTAATGAACTGTTAGTGGAGTTGTGACTTAATCCAACTAATCTTGGAAATAATGCGGAACTGTCCCTAAAAGGCTATAAAACTGTGCATACCTTTTGACCCAATGATAATCCTGCCTGGTTAATATGCCAAAGAGATTTTTGTAAAAGGAAAAAGACTTATATATACAAAGATATTTATAGCAGCTGTTTTGGTGGGGGGGGGAATCACAAAGAATGAGAAATTAAGGGGATACCCTTCCATTGGAAATGGCTGAACAAATTATGATATACGATTGTGATGAAATACTGTTTTGGTATAAGAAGTGGGGAGCAGGATGGTTTCAGAAAACCTGGAAAGACTTACATGAACTGATGCAAAGTGAAGTGAACAGAATCAGGCAAACACTGTAGACATTTTAGCAACATTGTATGATGATGAACTGTGAATGACTTAGATATTCTCAGCAATATAAAGCTCGAAGACAATTCTGAAGGACTTATTTTTAAAAATTCTAAAACTAATGAAGTCAGAATACAGATGGAAGCATACTTTTTCATGTTATTTTCTTGCCTTTTTTTGTTCTGTGCTTTCTTTCACAACATGACTAATATGGAAATATGTTTTGCATGACTACACATTTATAACGAATATCAAGTTGCCTTTTAAGTGAGGAAGGAGGGAGGAGACAAAGGGAAAGAATTTGGAACTCAACATTAACAAAAAAGAATGTTAAATGTTTTTACATGTAAATGGAATAAATATTTTTAAAAATAAGCCACCCACCTTCAGGAAAAATGCATAAATAAATTCAGTATAGAAATTAGGATGAAAAATAATCCATTTGTATACTGTAAACCAATGATGGATTTCCTCTCTTTTCCCATGAATCATAATGCAAAAGTCATTCATATACATATACATTTATAATGTATGTATATATACCCATAAAATACATATTTGTTTCAGTAAAAGTTTTCCCTATTTTACATGTACAGTATTGGGTTTTGAATTTCTTGAGGGCAGAGATTTCCTTTTGCCTCTTTTTGTATCTCTCATGCTTACCACTGTGCCTGGCACAAAGTAAGTGCTTAATAAATGTTTATTGACTGATTCATGTTGAAGCTAGTATTGGGTGCTGAGGGATGGAGGAAGATGCAGCATTGTATCAGGAAACATGCCAACATATACAGGGGAGCCTGCGTTCACGGTTTCTTAGATGTGCATTCATGCAAGGAAAGGCAACTTTTGAGGGGTTAACAATCACTTTAATCAAGCACATGCATCAATCCTTTAATCACATATATCTATCATTCACCTATCAGGGGAGTAAGCACCCCGAACTTCAAAGAAAATATAGAGAAATTAGAGATCAACAGATATGGCTTCCTCTGCCTGTATTCAGCAGACAGTTGAACCCCTACTCTTTGATCATAGTTATCAGAGAGGGAAGCATGGCATCTGGGTTATCAAAGTGGAGGGCAAGGGGAGAGGAAGTAGGGGGCTCCTTAAAGTGGTTTCACAGAGTCCTTATCTGGCACTCAAACCTTATTACAAAAACTAAGCTTTTTAGAGCCAGAGGGCATCACAACCCTTTGACCCAGTGCCTTAATAGAAAAAGCAAAAGGTACTTGGGACCCTCCTATAAAACAGTTCCCCTAAGCAAGTTTCCCAAAATGAGCAGGCCCATCGATGGGTGGGAAAGATCTTTAATCACATGATTCAATCAGAGGCACTTTCGGTAAAACAAAAACAGCATCCTAATTTGATCACAGTACTGTAGATAAAATACCTTCCCTCGCTTCATTTCACAGGGTCAGATTAGACACAGACCTAGATAACTTGAATACACAGTAAGGCTTGGTAGTTGTATGAGAAAGGTGCTGTGTTTTATCTGGTGGAGAAAAGTCATTACTGAGAGGAAAGAGCTTTGTGTATAAGGTAGCAATCAAGTTGAGTTTTAAGAATAAATAGCAATCTGGGTGGCAGAGAGTAGCATAGGGAATAATGTGACAAGGGGAATAAAGGCAGGAAAATGCAGGGTTTGTGTGGTTATGAGATTGTAACAGCAAGCACCCAGGTATACGCAGGAGGGCCTGCCACATAGGTTCTTAGATCTGCTTTTCTAAAAGGAAAGAAACTTCAGAGGGCTTAACAATCTCCCTTAATCAAGCATATATGTCATTCACCAATAGAGAAAAATACAAGCAGAGAAATAAGAGATCAACAAACAGGCTTCCAACAATACGTACATCATGGATCAAGTTACCAGAGAGGGAAACACCAACATCTGGGTTTTCAAAGGTAGAGGACTCCTTAATGGCTACACAATCTCTTCTGGCCAAATAACTCCTTCCAAAGAGTGAGTCCCTTCAAGTCTGCTTCTCTCAGTTCTGGCTCTCCTTATGTACAGTTCTACTCAGCATCTGATTGGCCAGAGTTCACACGTATCCAATTGGTTAACAATCTCTCGACAGTACTTTACTCCTGGTAAAGACTCTTGGTTGATAAAGGCAAGATTCAGTCAGAGGCACTTAGTTCCTGCTTTGCTTGCCATCACAGAAATATGGCTGGAAAGTTAAGACTGTGCAAGCTTGTGGATCCCTCTCCTGGTGTCATCACTGGATCCAATACCAACAGTAATTAGTGTTCTTTAGGATGACTCCTGGTAATGGAGAACAACTTGAACCCTCTTCAGTATACTCTGATTTAGAGCTGGGAAAAATGTATCCTACATTTCTGAAAGATCTCCATCAAAACCATTAGTTAGTTGGTTTTCTAAAAGTGCTCAACTTGAGTGGTTATCCTCTAGAAAGTTTATTTATATGGAATATCCTTTTCCACAGTTGCTGTATAAATTAGGTATTATTACCTTTGTAAAGAGGTGATTTTAGTCTTATCTACTGTCTTCGGAATAGATTTCTTCATGTATTTATTATGGATTACTTTGGACTTTTAGTTTAGAAACATGAAATTATTTTGTATTAAAGAATTAAATATATGGAACAGCTTAGTTTTTAGAGCTTTTTGCTGTGAACCAGAAACAGAACTTGGGACAAGGAACAGAAGACGATAACATGAAAGATCAAGTTGAGGCCAAGAACCAGAGTAGCCAAAAAGGAGAAATGTTCAGGGATGCGGTAAGGGTCAGAACCAGGAGAGACATGAACTTTTTCTAATAAATTACTAGATGATGATTTCAGGTAAATTTAACATAATAAATAATCATAATAGCTGTTAGAGGTAGGTAGGTTGTACAGTGGATAGAGCCCTTGGCCTGGAGTCAGGAAGACCCAAGTTCAGAATCAGCCTCAAACATTTACTAACTGTGTCACCTTGGGCAATTCATATAAACTCTACCTCAGTTTCCTCATCTATAAAATATGGAAAATAATGGTACTGCCAGGGTTGTTGTAGCTTAGCACAGTGCCTGACACGTACTGGGTGCTTAATAAATCTTGATTGGATTGGATTGGATTGGATTAGATTGTTAGGAAGATCCAGTGAGATATTATTTGTAAAGCACTGAGCACAGTGCCTGGCTCATAGTAGGCACTGAATAGGTTTTTTTCCTTCCTTCCTAATAGCTAGCATTTATACAGTGCTTTAAGATTTGCAAAGTACTTTACAAAAAATCATTTTGTTTTATCCTTATAACAGTCCTGAGAGGTAGGTCCTACTGTTATCCCCATTTAACAAATGAAAAAACTGAAGCAAATAAAGATTAAGTGACATTAGCTTAAGCAGGGTCACAGTCAGGGTCTAAGACCAGATTTGAACTCATCTTCCTTCCTCCAGGTCTGGTACTGTAACTGCTGTAAAACCTGGCTGCCTAGAGAAATAAGTTTACTAAACTAATCTAAAATCCAAAGACAGTCAGGAGGAGATGTAGGCACTAGCTTGCTGGCATAATGTGGAGAGGCTGGGCTTGAATCAGTGGAGCCTTTAGGCTTCACTTCACTGTTAGGAAAAAAACTGACCAAGAGCTAGACATCTGCCACTTACACTTCAGGTGCGAGCAGAGTGAGCCCCAGAGGCCTCAGGCAAGATACCAGGGCGCTCCTGAGACTGAGTACAACAAAGTGATCGAAGGAAGGAGAATAAATGCTGGGGGCCTATAGGGAAATATAGCAGTATTCTTTAACACAGCCAAATTTATAACACCAATTAGATTATTTGTCCATCACGTGATGAGCTACAGGGCCTTCAAAATAAAACAAAAATTAGTGGGCTTTCTTACCATTAAATTTTCTGTATTTAATTTACAGTTTGCACAGTTTTATGGTTGGATGATATCATTTAGAATGTAAAATACTTATAACTTTGGTATGTCATCCTTTAATTCTGAGATTATTAGAAGGATGTGCTGGAGTGGTTTGGATTTTTTTCTTTGCTTAGATGATGGAATTATAAATCACCCACATTAACTACTCCATTAAAAAAAGAAATGTTTTTAACCTGAGTAATAAAACCCTTGTTTTATAGTTATCAGAAGAGTATTTATCATCACCTTATTAAGGAGGGAGAAGTAGCCTTGCCATTTTTCCAAATGGTTTCATTTGCTCATGTTTTCTTTGTTGACCGAAATGAATGAAATTAGAATAAACAATCTGAGTCATTTGTAGTCATGAGCTGATTAATGGAGTTTGGTTTCATAGCCATTATTCATTCAGGAACACCTGATATCTTTCCCATAAACAAATTGTGTTTGTCCAAATTAAGAAATTAAATGAAGCATTTGATGCTTTTATGATTGACCCTTCTAACTCAGAACCCATTATTCAGTGTCGTTATCCTACAACACTGATTGACTAATGTGCTGTCTAGAAGAGCATGTGGATCTACTATGATTTTTGATTAATGCAAGCTGCAAGCCACACTACTAAATTGTAATTTTTTTTGATTCTCATTTTAGCAGTCACTGAAGGTTTTCATCTCTGATGAAATGTATTTGTGTCTCAGATTTAGAGATGGATATGAGCTGTTGAGTGAGTGGATAAATATTAAGATATTGCTCTCTGTACTTTATAAAAGACCTTTTTTGAGAGTAAGTTAGGTTAAGGTTAGTTTCACATTAGGCTATGTAACATTGTCTTTTAAAATGAGTAAGCCCTTCTGACTCCCAAGTAGTAATTTGTAGATCAGGAAATAAAGTAAAAAAAGCTACACAAAACATCAGTTTCTTTTTTTGCATGGCATTGATTTATTTTTTCAATTTATTACTCAATATTCTTTTTAAAAAATTTTTGTTTCAAATTTTCTCACCTCTAGCTCCTCTCACCCATTGAGAAGGCAAGCAATAGGATATCAGTTATACATCTGAAATTATGCAAAACATATTTCCATAGTAGTCATGTTATAAAACATCTGTTAGATGGATGTCAGGGCAGTCATAGTAACAGACTGTGTCTGCTTTCCAAGGGCCAATCTAGCTAAGTAAAAGAGGGTTATCATCAGTAGGCTGACCTCTTGGTGATGAATCCTTTAACCATGGCAACACCTTAAGGAAAAAAAATAAATAAAAGTGAACCTCATTCCTGTGTGGCCCTTTTGATATTCTGTAGTGACCATTGCAGAGTGGCAGAAATGTAGGCAAATGATGGTAAACATTTAGCAGTTTGTAAACCATTTATAAATATTGACTTCACCATTGCTATTATTAACTGTAACATCCTTGGTCAGTTGCCTTGTTTTTATCATCTATACAAAGCAAATGTCATTTCATGGAAAATTTTTTTCATCCAGTGGTACCATATTCATGATGCCTATTTGCAAAAAGATCATCATGAAAGGTATTACAATTACTGTACCACCATATATTTCAGAGGATAGAAAAGCAGAGAAATTCTGTGAAGAACTAGATGAGATGCTTGAAATTAAATGAAAATATTCTTTGATGCTCAATTAATCCATTGCAAAAGGAGACATATGCAAACACAACTGAAACACAATGAAAGGTTCTGTTCAGGAATTAGGAGCAAGGAAAACCAAAGGTTGGTCAGATACAGAGAAACCATTTGTCTTCACTTGGTGTATTCTTTCTCTGAGAAAAGAATGAAAAGGCACTGGGCTTAGTTAACCCTGAATAACATCACAGAAAGTGAAAGAAATTTTAAGACAGAACTACTCATTTCCTTTCTTCCCAAATCTCCCCTCTTCCTGACTTTCTTGTTGTATACCAGACACTTAGCAAACACATGGTGCTTCCCCCTTTCTCCTTTCCCTTCTCTGCATTAGTGTTGAGAGTATTACCATCCTCCCTGCAGGCACTCATACTTTCTGTGTAGGTATTATCCTTGATTCATTTCTCTGATCCAATCACTTGCTACATCCTCTTGAGTTTACCTTCCTAACATCTTTGGTATATACCTCTTTCTCTTCACTGCCACAGCCACCACTCTAGTGCAGACCCTCATCATCTCATGCAGTGACCTCCTGGTGAGTCTGCCGGCCTCAAATCTCCTTCCACTCTAATCCATCCTCCATTCGCTTGCCATATTTAATCGTTCTTAAATACATATCTGACCATGCCACCCCCCCATTCAACAAATACCAATTACTCCCATTATCTCTAGTTTCAGATAATGAAATCTCTTGCTTGTAAAGCCCTTTATAACTTGGTCCTTTTCTGTCTATCCAGTCTTCTTATACCTTATTCCTTTCCACAGTCTCTGATCCACTGGCAATAGCCTCCTTGTTGTTTCTTGAATGAGAGAGTTCATCTTTAGAATCTGGGCATTATCATTGGCAGTCCCCCTGATGCCCGGAATTTTCTTACTCCTCATTTCTACCTCTTGAATTCTCTGACTTCCTTCATATCCAGCCTTTCCTGATCTGCTTTAATGCTTGTGCCAACTTGAGATTATCTCCTGTTAATTATGTGTGTCTTCTATGTATGTAGTTGTTTGCATGTTGTTTCTGCCATTAGACTCATGAGCTCCTTAAGAGCAAGTACTGGTTTTTATATTTGCATCCACCGGTGCCTATAATAGAAACATAATAAATGTTTCCTGATCCGACTCAAAACACTCATTCTTTTTTTTTCTTTTGTTCTTTTATTGCTTTTTTTCTGAATTAGAATTTTTTTTTGCTTTTCTTTTTTTTCCTTTAATATAAATTTATTTATTTAACTTTTTACATACATTTTCACAAAATTTTGGGTTCCAAATTTTCTCCCCTTTTCTCCCCTCCCCCCACCCCAATACACCAAGCATTCTAATTTTCCCTATCACCAATCTGCCCTCTCTTCTATCGTCCCTCCCTTCTCTTGTCCCCATCTTCTCTTTTGTCCTGTAGGGCAAGATGACTTTCTATTCCCCATTAACTGTATTTCTTATTTCCTAGTAGCAAGAACAATACTCAACAGTTTTTCCTAAAACTTTGAGTTCCAAATTCTCCCCATCCTTCCCTCCCCACCCATACCCTTTGGGAAGGCAGGCAATTCAATGTAGGCCATATCTGTGTAGTTTTGCAAATGCCTTCGATAACAGTCATGTTGTGTAAGACTAACTGTATTTCCCTCCATCCTATCCTGCCCCCCATTGTTTCTATTCTGTCTTTTCATCCTGTCCCTCCCTGAGTGTTGACTTCAAATTGCTCCCTCCTCCCATTGCCCTCCCTTCCATCATCCCCTCCACCTTGCTTATCTCCTTCTCCCCCACTTTCCTGTATTGTAAGATAGGTTTTCATACCAAAATGAGTGTGCATTTTATTCCTTCCTTTAGTCGAATGTGATGAGGGTAAACTTCATGTTTTTTTCTCAGCTCTCCTCTTTTTTCCCTCCACTAAAAAGTCTCCTGCTTGCCTCTTGAATGAGATATAATTTACCCCATTTCATTTCACCCTCTCTCCTCCCACTACATTTCTCTCTCACCATTTTCCTTAATTTCTTTAAGATATGGTCCCATCCTATTCAATTCACTTTGTGCTCTCTATCTCTGTATGTGCATGCATGTGTGTATGTGTGTGTGCGTGCACGCGTGTACGTGTGTGTGTGTATGTGTGTGTGTGGTCCTACCAACTACCCAGATACTGAAACGTTTTAAGAGTTACAAATATTGTCTTTCCATGTAGAATGTAAACAGTTCACTTTTGGTAAGTCCCTTATGACTTCTCTTTGCTGTTTACTTTTTCATGCTTCTTCTCATTCTTGTGTTTGAAAGTCAAATTTTCTTTTCAGCTCTGGTCTTTTCATCAAGAATGCTTGAAAATCCTCTATTTCATGGAAAGATCATTATTTCCCCTGGTTTTGTTAGGTAGGTGATTCTTGGTTTGAGTCCTAGCTCCTTTGACTTCTGGAATATCCTATTCCACGCCCTTCAATCCCTTAATGTAGAAGCTGCTAGATCTTGTGTTATCCTGATTGTATTTCCACAATACTGGAATTGTTTCTTTCTAGCTGCTTGAAATATTTTCTCCTTGACCTGGGAATTCTGGAATTTGGCCACAATGTTCCTAGGAGTTTCTCTTTTTGGATCTCTTTCAGGAGGTGATTGGTGGATTCCTTGAATACTTATTTTGCCCTATGGTTCTAGAATATCAGGATAGTTTTCCTTGATATTTTCATGGAAGATGATGTCTAGGCTCTTTTTTTGATCACGGCTTTCAGATAGTCCCATGATTTTTAAATTGTCTCTCCTGGATCTATTTTCCAGGTCAGTTGTTTTTCCAACGAAATATTTCACATTCTCTTCCATTTTTTCATTCTTTTGGTTTTGTTTGGTGATTTCTTGGTTTCTCAGAAAGTCATTAGCCTCCATCTGTTCCATTTTCATTTTGAGAGAACTATTATCTTCAGTGAGCTTTTGAATCTCTTTTTCCATTTGGCTGATTCTACTTTGGAAAGCATTTTTCTCCTCACTGGCTTTTTGAACCTCTTTTGCCAATTGAGTTAGCCTATTTTTCAATGTGTTATTTTCTTCAGCATTTTTTTGGGTCTCCTTTACCAAGGTATTGACCTGTTTTTCATGCTTTCCTTGCATCTCTCATTTCTCTTCCCAGTTTTTTCTCCACCTGTCTAACTTGATTTTCAAAATCCTTTTTGAGCTCTTCCATGGCCTGAGCCCACCAGACATCCACCTCAGATGTCTGGGGTACAGAGGCCCCGACCTCCACGTCTTTCCCTGATGATAAGAATTGTTCCTCATCATCAGAATTGAAAGGTGGGAACATCTGTACCCCATCAAAGTAGCTTTCTATAGTCTTATTTTTCTTCCCTTTTCTGGGCATTTTCCCTGCCAGTTACTTGACTTCTGAGATTCCTGTCCACCCCCACCTAGATCCGCCCAGCTAGTGCTTGGGATCTGAGATTCAAATGGGCTTTCCGCAGCAGGCGTGGCTGCTATTCAATGTGAACTTAAGTTCCGGTGCTTGGGTGGGGGCAGGGCTTCCTCCCAGGCTCAGTTCCCTCAGAGGCTTTATGCAGAGACCTTCAGTAATGGAGCGGGTGGGGGTAGGGCCGTTTCCCAGGCTCAGTTCCCTCAGGGGGTTTATGCAGAGACCCTCGGTAATGGCCCTGAACTTCTGCCTGCTGCTCCAGGTGTTACGGGCTGCTGCCGCTGCCTCTGCCACTGCCTCTGCCGCTGCCTCCCGAGGGGGCCCGAATCATGGAGACACCCCACTCCCCTCTCGGCCAGCCCAGACATCTCTCTCACTGACCTGTAGCATCTGTGGGTGGAGGGACCTTCCCGGCCGCCAGAGGTTCCATCCCTGAAGCCTGCTCGGATCTACTCCTCTGGGGCCGCGCTGCCAGGGCAGCTCAGGGGTGGACTCCGCTGTCTGGAGCTCAACGGACCCCTGGGGACGACTCTCCAGGGCTCTCTGGAATGTAGCTCTTTTCCACTGTGTTTCTGCACGCCTTGCAGTGCTCCAGAATTTGTGGGGAGTTCTTTTTGCAGGAAATATATGGGCTGTGGGTTCAGAGCTAGCATATGTGAGTCTTTCTACTCCACCATCTTGGCTCCTCCCCAAAACACTCATTCTTGATATAATTATCATTCCTAAGTCAACAGTATGTAAACAGTCAGATCATCAACTTGTTTAAATGAAAGTAAAAATTAATAATAAGCTCAAAGAAATAATAATGAGAACAGACATGAAGGCAAGCAGAAAAAAAGAATTTATTAAGAGACTTTGTGCCAGATGCTGTGCTAAGCACTCGGGTTACAAATGAAGGGTAAAAAAGATGGTCCTTGCCCTCAAGAGTTTGCATTGTAATGGAGAAAGACAACAAATAAAAGGGAACTGAGAAGTGGGGGAGGTGGTGTCTGTGTGAGGTGGGGTGATGAAGTTCAGAGAGCCAGAAGTGCTGGTGAGAGGAGAATAACGCATGGGTGACCAGGGCCCATCTCTAAAATAAAGGCCCCCAGAAGGTACTCACCAGTATGAGAAAGGCCAAATGGAAGAGGGATATTCCAAGGTGAGAGGGCTTCAGGTGCTGAGAGAAATTACAGGGAGGGAAGAGCCCAAGTGCTGAAGGAGACACAAGGCAGCTGTCCTGGTGGCAAGGCTGGAAAGGGAATGGCAACACTGTATGGCATACAGTTCAAAGTTATCTCCATCTTGACTTATGTAAGACAAGTTATTAATGCTAAAAATGAGAAATGAACAGAAGGGAAAACATCATCCACAAGAACAATTTCCTGTAGAGATGTAACTGGTATGGATCACTTGCAATAATGAAGTCTAAAGCACCTCAAAAACCATCCTAAAAACCACCATAAGCAGAAAATAGAGACTCTTTCTTCAAAAGAAGGAAAGACATCAGCAGCTGAGGGAAATACTGCTGATAAAGATTTTTCATGATGCCATCTGAAGAAGGGGTTTGAGACTTTATAGGAATGTTACCTTATAAAATAATGAGCAGCAGTGAGGGGCGCAGCAGTGTGGGACAGGATCTAGCTTCAAGAAAGCTTCATGGGAAACGCCATTAAGGAATATTATCTTGAGAGCATTTCAGAAGAAAACTCAATGAACAAGAGATACTAAGGTTTAGAGAGCAAACTAAAGAAGAATGGAACCACCACTGCTATGTTCTCACATCATAGTTCTTAATGTGTTCCTAGAGCAGAAACGACACTTATTAAAAAGGAGGGAGAGAAAGCACCAGGTAGAATGTGCAGTGTGCCAGAGTAGACCACACCTTTACCATCACACAGTTGGCAGATGAAAGGTGTATAGATCTCCCTGTGCTTATCTTTTATTAAACAAAAAAAAAATCCTTACAGTAAACAATGTCACACAAGCTTTCCTCCATCAAGTGTCTTCTATACATACATCCAGATTTGCAAGATTCCTTGAAAAAGCAAACAACTAAGCAGCCTTGTTTGAAGTATTCCAGCAAAGTTGGCTGGCCTTTAAATAAATTCCATTTTTCATTAATTTTCACTTTAAAATGGAAAATGTATCCCCCTTAGCAGTCAATAGACTAATTTAAAACCTATTAATGAGAAAGTGACTCTTGTGGCTTATTATTACCTTAGCATTGTAATCACTTGTCCTCCAGGGTAAGTATTGTGTTTGTATGTCTTCAACACTTTGCACATAATAGTTGGGCAATACATTTTAAATTTGCATTCATACCTAATACTTCATCACAGAATAAAGTAGATTTTGATTTGTTATTAACAATCCTTTCAAAAAATAGTAATAGTTAGCATTTTTATAACCCTTACTATGTGCCAGGCACTGTGCTAAACTTTACATATATTAGCTCATCTGAGCCTTTTGACAACACTGGGTAATGGAATACTGTTATTATCCTATTTTACAGGTGAGGAAACTAAGGTAAACAAACTCCAGGCCCAGTGCTCTGTCACTGTGCCACCTAGCTCTACACGCATACACACATTCTCATTCTCTCTCTCTCTCTCTCTCTCTCTCTCTCTCTCTCTCTGTTTCTCTGTTTCTCTCTGTCTCTCTCTGTGTCTCTCTCTGTGTCTGTCTGTCTGTCTCTCTCTCGTAAAAGCTACTTTGTCATGGAAGTAATGACAGTTCACTTATAGTCCTCCATTTTATTTTCACTTTTGTTAGACACAATATGGTTGCTGCATTTCATAATTTAAGTGGACCAAAATGACATAAATATGCCAGGGTCAATGTACAGTGTGTCTAACTGTGACTGATCAGACCAATGTGAGCTCAGAAGGCTGTACCACAAGTCAGGCACAAATAGTCCATATGAACAAATGTACCTCAAAATTTGAGCATCTCACATTTCATTTGAGCAATTTCAATTCTGCATTGCTGGTAGAACACAGCACCTTCGTTGATGTGGTCACACCGTGTGGGGCAGTCCTTTACCCGTATCTGCCTCTCACAATTGATTCCAAAGTTCTTTAGGGAGACCTTGAGTGTCCTGGTATTGCTTCTTCTGACCTCTGTATAAGCTCTTTCATCATGTGAGTTCTCTGTAGTCTTTTTGGCATTCAGACAACGTGGCCAGCCCATTGGAGTTGTACTCTCTACAGTAGAGTTTGACTGTTTAGCAGTTTAGCTTAAGAAAGGATCTCAGAGTCCAGTACCTTATCTTACCAAGTGATCTGCAGGATCTTCCAACAATTCAGATGGAAGCGACTCAGCTTCTTGGCATGGTGGTGGTATACTGTGCAGGTTTCACAGGCATACAGCAAGGAGGTCAGCTCTGTAGATCTTCAGTTTGGTAGGCAGCCTATTGGAAGACGGAATATATAGTTAAAGCAGGATAAGGAGAAATGCTTCCTGATAGGTAGTGGTTGGAGGTGGATGACTGCTTTGTTCTTGACTCTGAGTTGTGTTCATTTTGATTTTGAGTGAATAATAAAGTGAATGATTTTGTTTTATAAATGCTTTGTTTTCGTCACACTTGGAGAAACATCTCAGAAACATCAATTTTTGTTAACTATTTACCAGTATTTTACCAGTATTCTGCATCTAACTTGTAGCATCATAGTAATTACTGAGAAAAATATCCATTTGGTGTAAACAGCTATGGAAATCAGAACAGAGCTGAACAGTTTTAACAGTGTTTTAGGTCCTGAAAGATAATTGAGACCTCCCATCCAAAATCAAGATAATTAATTAAATAAAAGGAAGAATAAATTTGCTTAGGAGAAAGTATATCAAAAGGGAATAGTTCAAAGCAATTAAATATAATTCTTGCTCTTAATATTTATTTATTACTCAGATATCTATGAGATAATTAATGTTCAGTGTTTATCATTAGGTATTAAATAAATAATAAAAATCACATGTATCTAGTCATATTATGTAGCTAGAGAGAGGATGTAAAAAGCGCATCTCAGCTACCTAATAAGGAAGCATTATTGCCCAGTGGCCATCTAAGTTATTTGTTGTCATGTGCCCAGAGGGGAGCTAGGGTGAGACACTTACTGATAATTTGGTCAAGTCACTTAACTTCTGGGTTTTTTCCCTTAACTGTCATTCAGAGTTGTGAGGATCAGAGACACAGTGTTTACGGAGCACTCGGCATGGTACTTGGCATGCAGAAGATGCTTAATAAATGTGCCTGAGTGGCATTCTTCTCTTTACAAGGTAGCAGTTAAGTTTAGCTCATATCATGTGACTGAAACATACCAACAATACTTTCTTGATTTCAGAGTTTTTCATATGCCATCCATCCCCTTTTCCCTCAATACAAAAGTTAATTATTTTAGTTAGTCCCATCCCTTGCTGCTTCCTAAACATGAAATGAAATCTTGTTTTTGACTAGATTTGAGGAATGTCTAAATTAGAATATTATTCATTTAATACTTCACATTTATTTATTATTTAGTTTACCCTGTTGCTGTGAAAGTTACCGTCATTTTTTGTCTTATATTGTATGGATTTCATTGTCTACCATAGTGAAGAGAAGGGTATATTCTCATAAAAGGAAATAGAGTGAAAGATCTTGAACTTAAAACAATTGAAATGAAAACCATTCTTATTTTAGAAAATGTCGATACCTATCTATTGATTTAAATATTGTAAACTAAATATTCTCAGTGTGGACACTGGAGTGTTTGCTTTGACTTGTCCCTACAGTGAGTGCAGCATATGAGGCAATTGTAGCAGCTCAGTAGCTTCATCGTATGTTAGAAAGTGCTCATAGTTGGAGTCAAGGATGAAATTACAGATTCCCAGCTGAAGGATTCGTTTGTTGCTTCCGTCTGCTGACATGTGTTTTGGGTTGCTACAGTTCATGAATGTCATCTCTGAGGGGTCCAAATCTTTGTCAGTGGAACAAGTACCTACATCAAAGACATTGCAAGTCTATTAAAGTATCAGAATAAGATTAGATATGTTAAAAATGGCATTTTTACAGTGTTATAAGTAAAACAAAATTTTCTGCTCCTCTCATTTTGTTAAAGCCAAATTTTGCTTGTAATAAAGATTGATGCAGAGAATAAATTTTCACTTTACATGATTTTAATCTTCTGATCACTTTCCTGGAATAAGTAAAGCCAGATATCCCAATTAATCTACCTCAGAACCTTAAAGGTGTTCATAATTCTGTATATTAGCTGCTAGTAATTACCAACTCAGCTGTATGTATGTATGTACATGTGTAAAGATGCGTATACGTACACTGTGGTCAGTCAGTTAACAAGCATTTCTTAACTACCTGCCACATGTAAGCATGGCGATAATTGGTAGGGCTACAGAGAAGCAGACAGAATAAAATCTGGGTTATTAAGTAGAAATCTCCATTCTTGTTCTTCCAACTTTAAATTTCCAAGATTATTTCTGAGAGTCATGTCTGCCTTATTTATCTGAGTTTTTGCCCAGGCAATTCTGTGCCATCAAGTCATAAGATTTTAAAATTATCCGGTCAGAAAAGATGTATCCCTCTTTCTGTGTCTCAGATACAGACATTAAGTTCCTTTACACAGTTCTGGCCTGCAACACCAGTCAAGCCATTTGTGAATTCAAGAAGCTGCCAAATGACTAGCAAGAACCATTTAATTTTATAGTCAAGTTAATACTAAGTACTTAACTAAAAGCAGAAAAAGCAATTGACATTGCCATTTAAAAAGGAGTAGCAAGATTTAGGCCTAAAATGTCATCCTGCAGTTTCTCCATTATATTTAAGGCAACCAGAATTCTTCATCATGCACCATCAATGCCAAGACTCCTAATCTATCTAGAGTCTTACAATTACTGGATCCTTAAAATTTCCTTTAATCTTGATTTAAATGACTATAACTAGGGGAAGAGTGGGAAAGGAGGAATGAATGAGTAAGTTGAATGAACAAATAAACTGAATTTATCATTTTAACCCTAAAATTCAAGAGGCCCAGCTATGGTAAATAGTCATCCTGATTTAGGATAAATGCCGAGAATATAGTTCTCAGCTAAATATTCAAATGGCAGTGTTCATCCCCAGTTTAGAGGTTGAGTATATCCTCCATAAGTCCCATTTTCTCCTTACCCCACTTACTAAAAGACCAGTTAGACTTGGAATTAATAGTAGCCAATATTTGTAAGATTATCAAGAAATAATTTGCTAAAGTGGACTGGAAATCAGGAGATTTTGAGTTTCAGACTCAGCTCTGCTACTTAATAACGTGGCTTTGGGCAGATGAGTAGGCTGTCAAAATTTCCTTTACTTCATCTGTGATGAGGTTATTGGATTAGTAGAATTCTGAGATCTCTTCTAGGTTCCCAAATTCTGCAACTGTAGGTGCTCTTATCAAGCAAAAACTCATTTCAAAATACCTAAAGAAAGCAGTTATCTTGGTAGCAAAACAATTGAACAGAAGTACTGTTGATCATTTGTGTTAATCTTCAGAATACTGATTTGATATGTAAGTAATTCAATATTTAAATGAGCCATTCAGTTAAGAAGAGGTGCCAACATAGCATAATAGTCTAACAGGTCATTGTCCACATTAAATATATACAGTCAGGTAGCTGTCACTTAATAAAAGAAATTCATTTCAGCAAAGTTTGCCATAAAGTAGTTTTCTAAGTGACATTAGTGGGGAAAAATATATTCCATTATAAAATCTTACCTGTGTTCTGCTAAGGGGGAAAATGGTTCCTGATAATAAAAATCACATGCCATACCTTTAAAATAATTTAAAATTATAATTTATTACAACATTTAAATTATTATTCATAATGCCTTTAACTTCTAAACTTTAGATTTTTTTCAGATTGTTTTTCATTGATTAAGTAGCAAAATTGTGGTTAAATCCAACTTGGAACACTTTTTAAGTTCTCGGAATCAGTGGTAATTTGTGCACAGATTGCAAAAGATTCAAATTACTTCACTTAAATCTGTTTTGTTCTGTCTTTCGTTTCATGTAATTGGAGTTAGTGATAATAACAGAATTATATTTTTCAAGTTTCACAAAGTACTTTCTCCATGGTATCTCAACAGGTTCTAGAATTTTGCCTTTGCCAGCAGTTTTTGAATCTGTTGTGGAGTCACCAGATTTGACAACTATTATCATGTTTCTAAAGGTATACTTCAATATTTAAGAGACAGTTCTGCACTTAAAAATTATCTAGACACTTCCATCATTTGCTTTTGTTTTGGGCAATATCTGTAGTTTCATTGATGTAGGGCACTGCCTGGTGTAGACATATTTTTTTTTTATCAATGCAGGTCAGCAACTGGTCTATGTAGGATTATTTTCCAGAGCTGTCCAGGCCTCTGAAAGGTTCATTGAATTTGTAATTGGTCACACCTCTAGCACGTCTGAGCTAGGGCTTAGAAACCAGGTTTTTCAGACTCCAAAGATGGCCCCCTTGTCTTTCGCCATTCCATCAGAGCATGAATTAATTGGACCCTTTCTTGTTTGTAGAGTCTACTTCTGTAACTTACATGGAAGCCAAACCGAAGTATAAGTCACTATGAGAGAAAAGATTTAAAACAATTTGCTAAATATCTACTGTATGTTTTTGCTTTCTTCATAATTACTTAATCCTATTTTCTCCTAATTCTCATTGATTTGTTGTAATTTGTGTTCAAAAAAAATTGTCTTCCCCTCTTTGCTGAGCACTAACCCTCCCTGAGAGCTGGGCTGCTCTCAGCCATGAAGTGGGCAGCTCATGGCACCTTCTCTTCCCATGGAAAATCAAAAAGAGCTCAACTTCAGGTTGCTGGACCAGATGCATCCTGCCCTTTTCAGTCCTGGCCTGAGCAGCAGGCTCAGCCGCTCGTTGATGGTGACAGGCAGAACATAACTCTGCTCTCAAAATGATTCTGGATTTTAGTCACGTTATTGCTGGCTGCGCTTTCATTCACCAGAGCTTTTGGGACTGGGTGATGCACCTTACAAATGACTTGTATAGGGCAATGATCTTCGGAGGAACCAACTCTGTGGTTTCTTTCTTTTATTCATGAGCAAGATTGGAAGTCTTTCTGCAGTAAAAATACTCAGCAGAATTATCCTGTAGTAATCGCTACCTTTAAAAGTATTGTGCAAAACATTCTTGAGCAGAAGCTCCCTTTACAGTGTCCCTGAGAGGTGGTCATTTAATCTTTCCTTGATTACCTCAAGTGCTAGGGAACTCCTTACTTTATGAGCAAGCCCATTGAATCTTAAGTGCTCTTATCCTTAGGAAGCTTTTCCTCTTATTGAACCTGAAATCTGTCTCTCAGCAACTCCTAGTTATTGGACTACATCTTGAATTTAGTGATCAAATACTTGAAGATAGCTGGCATGCCCCCCCCCCCAATAAGTTCCTATTCATGTCCCTAGTACTTAGTGGAGTTTTAAGGTTTAAGGTTTTTTTCTTAAGGTTTTGGGAAAGGAAAAGACAGGAAAAAACAAAGTCAAGTGCAAGTCATGTCATCATTTCTCTGATGGTATGGTCTTCCTGTGAGTAGATGCAGCTGACTGAATGGGGACCCAGCTAGCTGGGTAACTCAACTCCTCCTTTCCTGTCTGCCTCCCCCTCCCCTTCCTTCTCCTCTCCAAAGGAAGGTAAATTTAGATGGCCAAAAGATGCCCAGTTGATTGAGTTTCACTGGCTAGTTCCTTTTCTTTCCTGTCCTGTCTTTTCATTTCCCAAAACCTTAAACCTACTGCACTCTGAAGCTGGGACACCAATGGGCCCCTGCCTAAGGGCTCTTCTGGACCCTCCTGGCTTTAGAGTGACTATCAATAGTAACTGTTGCTGTTTCCCTCCCAGCCTGATGTCTTTCTTTTTCTTGGCCTCATTAAAGGGGCCATGCCCTGGCCACTTCTTAAACAGTCCTATTCAATGAATAGGCATTGCTTCACGCCGAGTGAGTGCCTGCAAAGACCTTGGCCTAAAGGGACCACGGTCTCCCAGTGCATCCTGGATCATCTCCAGTCATCCTGATGAATATCTCGTCACTGGATTCAGATGGCTCTGGAGGAGAAGTGAGGCTGGTGACCTGCCCAACCCTCCCTCACTCAAAACAAAGTCAAGTGCAGGCCATGTCATCATTTCTCTGATGGCATGGTCTTCTTCGGCAATGAAGGACGAACACAAAACCTCGTGCAGTGCCTGGCACTTAATAAGGCCTCATAAATGTTTATTGACTTTTATTGACCATCAGTCCTAACTACCGTAGTCTAAATGTTCCTATTCCTTCAACTAATCCTGTTTTCTAGTTCATCCTCCTCACTGTGTTCTTCTTGACCACCTTGTCTGTGACCTTCCTAAAAATATTTTGTCCACAGCAGAACACAGCACTCCATATTTGGTCAGCCTTGAAGAATACATCAGGACTGAGAAATTCCTAATTCTGTACACTAACCATGATTCTGTTAAAATATCCTAAAATTACATTGGATTCTTTTTTGCTATATCATACTATCTGTTCTTTTGGACTTGAAGTCCACCAAAACCCCCATTTTTTTTTACATTAACTATACATCCACTGTTCTTGTATAAATTTATTTTGAAATCAAATGTAAGATTTTTACATTTCGTATAATTGGTTTGACACATTGTTCTATAACTTAGAGATGTCAAAGATGAAGCCTATATATATTGAAGAACTGGATTAAAATTTATAAAAATGGAGTAGAACATCGATGATGTTAATTTGTGATTTTTTTGAGTCAATATGTAGCTGGCAAGGATCCTTCAGTATGGTTTAGTGATTCCCATTTCCATTAAGTTTCTATTTGAGTTTGACACCACTGCCTTCATATTTGATATGCATTATTAAAGTGGGTTGTTAAGTAGGTTAATGAGTTCACTGTGCAGCTTACCCATGTCTTCCTTTCTTCTGTCACAGATGTCCTTGTGTTTGTGTCATCATGATGTTTGCTTTCCTGCTGTGGACTGAACAGTATGATACTTAAAATATACATACAGGAAATGCATGGGGGAGACAGATGGAATGGAAAAATATAAACATTTACAAAGCACTCACTATGTGCCAGGCATTGTGCTTAACACTCTACAAATATCTCATATGATCCTCACAACTGTGAGTTGCTTCAGTGTCAAAAGATGTCTACAGTCAAAGACATCCAGAGGGCACTTTTGATTTAGGCTATTGTAACCAGTAACTACTAGCAAAGCAGTGAAGGAAATTCATGGAGTTCAAAAAGGAGAAATCTAGTGTAACCAATAAGGAGAATTCTATAGTTCTGACAATATAAACCTGTTTGTCTTGGCCTCTGCCCTAGCAACAGTACAAGGAACTGCCATAAAAGTTAGTAGCTGGGATTGAGTTTTGGTTAATTGGGTCTCTCCAAAACTAAGTTTACCCTCACCACTGTTTATGAATCATGAAGCTCAGTAAGTGATCAGTCATCCATGTAGAGTCATTTAAGGAAAGTTTTTAAAGTAAGAGAATTGACCCCATCACTTCAGGGCCATCTCTAAGTATCTGACGCTTACTCCCATTCACCAACTTGGACCTTGCTTCCCAATCATCTTGTGACTGCCAGGTCTTCATGATCCAGCTCTTCTTCCTCTTTATATTTGGATCAGCAAAGTTCAGTAGTGAAATGGACTGTATAACAAGGTTACCTTTGTACCACTTTCATATTCAAATCTGTTGCAAAAAAATTTTTGGTGGATACAACTGATGGTATTTGTGAATGAAATGCAAGACACTGGTGCCTAAGTAGTAGGTTCAGTTAATTTTGTAGGATATAATAAGACCAAACTTTAGCACTACTATTAAATATCTGCAGTCAAAATATATCTCAATACCACCCCTTGGTCTGTATCCCAAAAAAATCATAAAAATGGGAAAAGGACCCACATGTACAAAGATATTTGTTGAAGCTCTTTTTGTGGTGACCAGAACCTGGAATTTGAGAGGATGCCCACCAATTGGGAAATAATCAAACAGGTTGTGGTGTATGAATGTAATTCAGTGCTACTGTTCTGTTAAAAATGATGAGCAGGCAGATTTCAGAAAAACCTGGAAAGACTTACATGAACTGATGCTGAGTGAAGTGATCGGAACTGGAAGGACATTGTACATAGTAGCAGCAACATTGTGTGATGATCAACTTTGATAGACTTAAAACTCTTCTTAGCGGTGCAAGGAGCTGAGACAGTTCCAAAGGAAGGTACTGTCCATATCCAAAGAGGGAGGTATGGAGCCTGAATGCAGATCAAAACACACTATTTTCCCTCTCTCTCCCCCTTTTTTTTGTTTCCTCTTTCTCGTGGTTTTTCCCTTTGGTTCTAATTCTTCTTTACAACATAACTAATGTATTTAATATGATTGTACATGTATAGCCTATATCAGATTGCACACTGTCTTGGGGATGGAGGAGTGGAGGGAGGGGGAGAAAACTTAGAACTCAAAATCTTATAGAAGGGAATGTTAAAAACAGATATTTAAAATGTAATACATATATGCACATATATATAAATTTTTGTTATACATAGGATTGCATTTTTATGGTTTATCCACCTATCCGATGGAGATTTCTATAAGTCATTTATTTTTTATTTCTGTTGGAGGTAACGATGGTGAGTACCTTCATACTCAATAGATGGTTTTGGAGGAATGTGTTAGACTAGTGCTCATTTTTTAGATCAGGAAATAGACACATTTCTTTCATAGATTTATTCATATGTATACATATGTGTATGTATATATATATATATGTATATATTCTACTCTGTGCAAAAGAATATAATTCATACCACCTTTATGCTTTTTTTGTAAATCACTGGAAAATTATCGTGTTCTCCTTTTAAGATTCAGAAGTCAGTGTGATAAGTCAAAATGAGTATATTCTCCTTGTCTCACCTCTATGCATGTTTGCACAGATTTTAATATTAACTAATTTATGGTGTCTTATATCCACCTTATTTCAAAAGTGAAGAGTAAGAGTTAAGCAAAGAACATTTGCCCTTTGCTAACCCTTATATTTTTGTCATAGGTACCTGACTGAACCAATTCGTTATCATTTGTACCCTTTGCTGCTCTTCTCATTGGCTAGATCTGTTTTATGCCTTGAAGCTGTATGTTATTGACATTTTCTTCAAAGACTCAAGCTAGAAACAGATGATAAAATGAGCTGTGCTCTCCAGCAGATAAATTTACAGTATTCAGCTGTTGGGAGGTGATTATGCTGGGCTGCAACTAAATAAAGCCTAAAGCATCATATTAACTGCACCATTTATATGTGTGCTAATACACTTTGAATAAAACCCTCAATTACTAAGCACTTTTGAGTTCTGACAAGACAGTCCCATGACGTTAATGGTATCTTTATAACCTTTTTAACTTCTTGTTTCCCTAACAGAGCTCTACAATAACAGCAGTGGGTTTGCCCTTGGCAAGCAAAAACTCATTTTGAGAGGATAATAAGTATTTACTATTTAGATAGCTGGCAATAAAATTTCTCTGAATGAGATTTTCCCGAGAAAATACAAACTGATTAAATTACTTTCTTTAATGGACTGGAAAAGCGTGTAATGAGAGTTTGTTGAAGCTTCACGTTTAATGTCTCATTTCCTTTTTTAGTGACAACACAGGCAGCAACTGGTTTTTGGTGATGTGGGAGATGGAGGGGAAGCCAAGGGGTCTTGAGCCTAGTATGAATGAATAGCTGCTCTCATTGCCTTTTCTTCATTTTTTCAAGTAGAACATATCCAAATTATTTATTCATGTAAAGACAAAAGAAGTAATCGATAGCATATTTGCTCTGTGTTTTCTACTAAAAATGATTTGATGCTTTTAGGCATATTGAGAAATGTGACATTAACTTACAGGCAAATTGAAAATTACTACTCGTAATTATCTACTCAAAATTATATATACATTTTATTTAACATAAGGGAAAATCAGGCATTAAACTTGACCAAAATTAATGAAATGCATGCCAAATACATTCCATGTATCAATATCAAGTTAATCAGTTTCTAGTAACAATAGACAGCTCTTTGGAAATTAATGTGAAAAATCATACTTTGTACATATGTGTTTAATATGTAGGAGAGTTTTCTTTAATCATTATTAGAGTTGGACCATTCAAAACAGTTCAGAATGAAAATTGTTCAAATTCATTTTAGAAAATAGCTTTTGCTATTGAGCATGGTAAGAGGGAATATATTTAAAAGCAAAGCTCATTTTGTAAAATACAACTAAGGAATTTGTAAGAATTCATCTTTAGGGTCTCTTGATGAACATCAACTAAGAGCATAAAAAGTGCATAGACAAACTGCAATGCTAATTTATACTTTAGGTACATTTTTTTTCTTTAAAAGCAAATCTTTGATGGTCCTTGGAGATGACAGCTCCCAGCATATCTTTCAGGGCCATGAATTTTGCACAAAAAATGCATCAAATTCAATATTTTTATTGGCAGTCAGAATTTCATATTTGTCACCATAATAAAATTGTGATTGTAATGGGACCTTGAATGTCCTGTCCTTCTGTGAAGTATTTTGAATTTGAATATCATCTAGATACTAACTTAGAATACATTCATTTTCCTTTAAGCCTTTGGCACCGACATATACATTACTGACCATGGGTCCCCCTTCTGAGGACGGGAGGAGAGCAATGATAATATTTCTTTTCCTTTTCTAAGTAATCCAGTCTCCAGAAGCTGCAGGAAACTAGAAATCACTTCATACTTTTGCTTTGTATTAGGACAACTATTTTTACTTGTGCTTTTTCCTCTTCTTGGATTATAAGTAACCATTGGTGTCATTTTGTGAAATAATAGCTTGCCTAGTAAATTGATGAAATTTATTTTTATCAGAAACTGAAAAAGCAATAGTAGAAAAAAGTGAGAGTACTTTAAAATTGAAACTCTACTTCACAAATAAAATCTGTCCTAATTTTGAGTATGTGAAAGAAGTGGAATTTGTGAAGTTGATATAATTGAAATTACTTTTGATGTGATATGCCCTTGAATATTTCTTCAGTAAGGATAGATCTAGGCTAGTTAAAGTGTAATGATTTATACATATCTCCTCCACTTGAACTAGATACCATGTTGATAAAAATACAAATAATTACCTTGCACACTTTTTGCAGTGTTTGATTATCAGGTTTTATGCTAAACCTTATTGCTTCCTATTGGAATAAAGGACTTTCAAAGAATGAAATCACTAGGATGATGATCTTCTAAGTATCAAGGTTTGTCTTGACAAGGAAGACATTTGCAACCCGCACCTGACTGCCCTAAGAGACAGTTCTCTTCTAAGGTGTGCGGCAGATCTTGTCTTAGGGACTGCGTGCTGATTTGGTAAGATAAAATGTCTTTGTACAACATTAAATTGGAATCTGGGGGTGACCTTAACTGTATGGTACAGCAGTAAAACCAGTAAAGATTTGTTCGGGTGCTCCAATAAAGTATGCTGGCTGTATACTTACTTATGAATTTAGTTTGTCAGTCCTTTCAAACACTGGCATCCTAGTAATGTTTTAGAGTACCCTTGCAGCTGTTAGGGGAATTGTGTTCATTTTAGGAATTGATGAGGATTTAAGATACAGTGATGAAAACTTTTTTTATAACATTTGTGGGCTTCCCAGATACATTTTCCACAACTCTGTTCAAGTGTGCAGGATCTTATATTTGGCACACTTGCTCTAATATACATGATTCATAGATTGAATTTTTTTTTTTTTTTGCTTGAAAGAGATTTTCTGTTTTACTGGGGGGATTCACTGTCATGAGTCAGGTTTTTACATGGAAACAAAGTGGCAGATTGAAGTGGTTTCAGGGCTCTAATCCCTGGATGAATTAGCCAGCAGGCTTGCCTTTTCATGGGCAGCTTTGACAACAGGTTGATGCCATTTGGGCATTAGCAGTGAGAACCACCTGAGGGAATAGGGGATGAAGAAGAAGATAGAGAGTGGGGAGAAGGCATGGCTAGGAGAGCATGTGATGCTTCTCTCTGCCAGATAAAGTAATGCCCATGAATGGGTCATTGTGCCAAAAAGGCTTCCTTTTTTCCCTCAGCTTTTTAATTTTCAAGAATTTCTTTAACCCTGTTTTACTGGAGCTTTGGGCTTGTTTCTTGAGTGTATGCAGTTCAGGAACATTCCTTCTAAGGGAAAACTTCTGCATATAGCAGTAGATAAGTAGCACAGGGTTACATTTTTTCTCATGTTAAAGAGAATCACTTAAAAAGTAACCACTTAATAAAGAGTGGGGGCGGGGGAGGGGGGACTAACTAATCAGAATGTTTAATTTCTCTTTTAAAGCCCCTCCCAACCCTAAATCTATGGCCCTCATCTATTCCTGAAGCTAAATGTTCATTTTAAAGTTATTTGAGTTTCACATTTTTCTAAATTAATTATCGGTGAGAAAAATTCTTTTGCTGTTTTGGGCCGGTGGGGAGAGACTATGTGGGAAGAGAGTCTTTGAGGAAGGAAGTTGATGAACTGTTAAAGCATTATATAAATAACTTTAATATTACTTATTACTATTAATGTATTTAAATAGTATTGTGAATAAGAAAAGTAGATTACTCTTTCAGTAAACAATGAGCAGGGCAAATTGAATCCAGAAAAGACTAAACTAAGGAACCTAATTATTATAAAATTATGAAGTATTTCTTTTCGCATGAGGGAAAACTCCCAGACTCGTTAATTTGTGCATTGGTCCAGGTTTCTGAGGGTTATTGTTACTTTCATATTGGTGAGTTTAAAAGGTATAACATTAAGAAAACTGATATAGGGATAAAATCATGGAACTCCCTAGTCGCCCTCAGAGCCCCTCTCTTGAGGCTTTTAATTTTCCATTTAGAAGGGGGTTTTAAGGATCAATATGAAGATCTGTTGATAATATTATATTTAATTAGAGTAATCAAAAACCATGCTCAGAGCCTGACACCTGCCAGGGAACACTTCAGAAAGAGGGTAAGCAGCATGTGTTAGGGTAGCCTTTTTCACTTGTCCAGGAGCACTAATCTAGACAAGGTCCCAAATGGGGCAGCTAGTCAGCTATTTTATTGACTTTGATCTGGTTTGGGGGGCAGTTTATTTTCCCATAATGCCATTGATCAATGATTTCCTTTCAGCAGTGATGTAATTAAAGGGCTTTAGTCAGCTTCTGCTGTGTTGTCTTGAAATTTATTATTCTGGAGATGTAAAGAAGATCGATAGGGTGCAGTGGCCTGATGTTTAGACCAGAGTAGGAGGCCCCTACTGAGAGTCTAAGGCATTCAGGAAACAAGGCTCCAGGATACAAATAAGATGTTTACCTGAGACCTTGAGCTGACCTAGTCACAACATATCCTCTTTAACCAGGAGCATTTTATTACCCATTTTTATCACGCTCAAAACTATTGTCTGCTATTTATTATTGATCTTGGCTTTTTTCTAAGCAATTGAAATCAATCACTCTTCTTTTTATCAAGAGAGTAATTGCAAACTTAAACTAATTTGCTCTAGTACATTGTGAAATGTGGACAAAATATGATTAAAATGTACAATTCTCATGGTGATTTTCTGAGAGTTACAAGAATCTGGTCCAGAAACACTAGAAGCTGGTTTTATTTTTTTTCTAGGGGAAACACCAAGATGTGAATGCAGATAACAGCCAGTGTTCATGAGTGAGCTGCTAGTTAGCAAACTGTGTCACTATTGGAAATCTCTTCTCGCCATAGTAACATTTATTTCAATAGCATTATCAGGAGAGCTTAGCGTATCAGTGCAGGGTCAAAAAATATCACTTAGGCTTTAAGATAAAAAAAATAGACATTAGCAAGACTTATCTTTCTACCAGTCTCTGAAACCGTGTTTGATGGACTACCATAGGCATCAGCTAAAGAAAAAATTCGTCTACAAACGGTCTGTTGTCAATGCTCACACTGTCTATGGCTTTGTTAGTCATGACAACCAGTACCTGATTAAGAGGTGGTCTCCTCTGTCATAGAGACGGATTACCATAGCAAAGGAAAGCAAAAAGCAAATTTACTAAAGGAAACTATATTTAATTTCTTTTCTTGAATTGAGGCTTTCTGCCTTCAGAATCATTAATGCTTCATGTAAACAAGAACAGTTATTATTACTGTTATTATTAATGTATTTAAATAGTACCATTGGTGAGGAAAGTGGATTACTATCTCAGTAAACAATGAACAGGGGAGTTTGTTTCCAAAAAAGCCTTTTAAACTAAGGAGTCTAAATAATTATGATAAAATTATAAAGTGTTTCTTTATTTTCACATGAGGGAAAATGCCAAGAATCATTAATTCGTGCATTAGTCTACATTTGTGAGAGTGACTGCTACTTTGATATAGGTAGCAGTCTAAACAATGTCACATGAAGTGACACCTGATAGATATTGATACATCAAATGATATAAGGATTATTGGCTGTTAGTGATAGATGATATTGATATATCAAATAACAAAGATCAATGACTCAGTAAATGCTCGCTCTTTTGATAATTGTGTATGAATTTTATTTATTACTTATCTTATACTTAGATGTATTTTGACTTGTATTTTAATAATAATTGTAATCCATATATAAGCTTTTATGCTAACAAAAGATTGTTACATAAGTTAATATGTAAATTGGGCCTTGATTCATTAATTTCAATTAAATATATGTTTGCTAAATAACTCTTGTATTCAAGGCATTGTTCTGGGTACCAGATGTTCTGATTGTCATTTTGTCTTCTTTAGAGATAGCCTAGGTTTTATTTGTGAATGCATGTATGTTTATATTTAAATGTATGCCATACACATGTGTGTTTAATTCTGTATTTAAATTGACATGATCTCAGATTATATTCATGGATTGATCAAATCTTAAAGAGTTGTGGAGAAATATATACACTCATGCATTATTGGTAGATTTCCAGACATACAGTCAACTTGAAGAATATTCTGGCAATATGCAGTTAAAGTTGCAAAAATAATTATTCTCTATAACCCAATAATTCCATCATTAGAAATATGCCCTGAAAGCATGATCAGACAAAAACATGAGTTTTATCTAGACAATTTTTATAGCAATATTATTTGTAATTGCCAAAAAATACTAGAAGCACCTTTAATCCTCACAATAGGGCAAAAGTTAAATAAATTGTTGTACCTTAATGTATTAGAATAATAGAATGTTGTTAATAACTAGAAGCATGAGAAATGTAGAAAAATTTGGAAGAACCTCTATGAAGTAATGCAAAAAAAAAAAAAAAAGGTAGAACCAGAAGAAAAGTCCACAATAACTATATCCATTTAAGAAGAAAAATGAACAAATAGGAAAACAAATAATACTGATGGGAATTTTAGAGAGAGAAATTAAAGACATGTAGAATATCAAAACTTAGTAGCTCTGTAAACCTAGATAGGTCATTTAACCTCCATCTCTTTCTTTTTCCTCATTTGTAAAACTACGGATGACAATAGCACCTACCCCCAGAGTGGTTGTGAAAATCCAAAAAGATAATGTTTATGAAGCATTTAATGCAGCGCCTGCCACATGGTAGTCACTAAATAAATATTTCTTTCCTATCTTATTTAAAATGATAAAATGTTTTGATGGCCATACTTTTTTTTCTGCTCTCAAGTTTTAGGCATCATAACTCTGACAGAATAGTTCATGTCTTGTTTTGTCTCCAATACATTGTAAACAGCAACGACAGTCATATTTACATGCTGGTTTCACATATACTGAATTGTTTGATTTTCAGAATAGCCCCGTGAGAACTGGAATATCATGAAAGTAAAAACGATTTTGTGAATTATGTTTTCAGTTTTTTATAGTCACTTCCATATATTTTGGATTTCCCCCTCCTCCTTTCCCCCTTCCTCCCCCCTCCCTCCCTGAGACAGTGTGTAATCTTATATAGATTCTCATTTTCACCTTAGTCATGTTGCATAGAAGAATTAAAATGAATGGGAGAAACCATAAAACAAAACGAAACATAACATGAGAAAATGGTCTGCTTCATTCTTCGATCCAGTTCCATAGTTCTTCTCTAGATGTGGAAGGCATTTTGCCTCAAGTCTATTGGGAATTTTTTAGGTCCTTGCATTGCTGTGAAGGGCTAAGTCTACCAGAAAAATTCCTTGCACACTGTGGTGGTTGTTGTGCACAGGGTTCTCCTGGTTCTGCTCCTTTCACTCGGCATCCATTCATATAGGTCCTTCCAGGCCTCTTTGAAATCTTCCTGGTCATCATTTCTTATAGCAAAATAGTATTCTACAACATTCATATACTACAGCTTGTTCAGCCATTCCCCAGTGGATGAGCATCCCCTCGATTTCCAGTTCTTGGCCACCACAAAGATAGCTGCTATAAATATTTTTGTACATGTGGAGCTTTTTCCTGTTTTTATGATCTCTTTGGGATACAGCCCTAGAAGCAGTATTGTTGAATCAAAGGGTATGCACATTTTTGTAGCCCCTTGGGCATAGTTCCAAATTGCTCTCCAGAATGGTTGGATCAGCTCACAGCTCCACCAAAAATGAATTAGTGTTCCAACTGTCTCACATCTTCTCCAACATTTATCATCTTCCTATTTTGTCATGTTAGCCAATCTGACAAGTGTGATGTGGTACCTCAGATTTGTTTTGATTTGCATCTCTCTAATCAATAGTGATTTAGAGCATTTTTTTCATATGACTATAGATAGCTTTAATTTCTTCCTCTGAAAACTGCCTATTCATATCCTTTGACCAATTATCAATTGGGGAGTGACTTGTGTTCTTGTACGTGAGACTCAGTTCTCTATGTATTTTAGAAATGAGGCCTTTATCGCAGACCCTAGTTGCAAAAATTCTTTCCCAGTTTTTCCACTTCCCTCCTGGGTTTGTTTGTGCAAAAACTTTTCAGTTTAATGTAATCAAAATTAATCATTTTGCACTTCATAATGTTCTCTATCTCTTGTTTGGTCAAAAATTTCTCCATTCTCCATAAATCTGACAACAACACTATTCTTTACTCCCCTAATTTGTTTATAGTATCAGTCTTTATACCTAGATCATGTACCCATTTGGACTTTATTCTTGTGTATGGTGTCAGGCATTGATCTATACCCAGTTTCTGCCACACTGTCATCCAGTTATCCCAGTAACAAGAATGATTTTTGTAGAGTCACACAGCTAGGCAGTGTTAAAGACAGGATGTGAATTCAGTTTTTCTTGTTATGCTAATACAATATAATAATTTTATTGCTTCCTAAAGATAATTTGAGTATATTAAGTTGAGAGGTTTTATGACAAATGTGTTATTTGTTGCATATTATGTTCTCTGTTTATACTGTGGCATTTAAGAGCTAGGAATCTAACTTAAAATTGTATTTAACCTTTTTAAAACATTATTTTCTTGCATTCATGGTCTAAAAGTTTGAGTTATTCCAACTACTAATAGACTATAGCTTTGAGAAAGCCACTGTAATTATCAGTCCTTGTTTTTATAATTTTTACTTTAATTTTCTTTTTTATTGTTATGAACTTAACAAACATCAACAAATGTAAACATTTTCTCTTTTAAAGGACAACCAAATTATCAGAGGTGAGTTCCTCAGTTCTCCTTCCCCCTTTATTTCCTCCGATATTACTTTTGCTGCTCCCTTTCCTTTCTGTTAAGATCTTCAAAACATGGCAAAGCCTCTCTTAGGCCTCTGTCTTATTTAGATGTAACTCTTTTCTCCCTTGATGACATTGAGTTTTAAGGGGTTCCCTTTGTTATGTCCCCTATTAGAATGTAAATATTTCATCCTTGTTTAGTCCCTTATGATTGCTTACCCATATTTATCTTTTCATATTTCTCCTGACTTGTATATTTGTATTTCAAAATTTCTGCTCAGCTCATCTTTTCAACAAGAATTGCCTTCTAGAATCAGGCTCTACAAGACTAAAGCCCAAGGGCCAAGTCCAGCCTCTCCTGTGTCTTACTGACTGCTTGCAGTATATTCTTTCTTTGACCTGGAAGCTCTGGATTTTGACTGATTATTTCTAAAAAGTTTTCCTTTTTGGATTCTTTTAAGGACACGACCAGAGTTTTCTTTTTGTTTTCATTTGTCTTCTGGTTCTGAGAGATCTGGGAAGTTTTCTTTAAGGAAAGGCAGGTGGTGCAAGAGACAGAGCTCTGGGAACAAAGTCAGGAAGCTTGGAGCTCAAGGGTGATCTCAAGTCCCTCAGCTTTTCCCTCAGCTTCTTCACCTGGAAATGGGGGTAACTGTAGCTGGCACTGAGCTCCCAGAAGTGCTGCGAGGGTCCAGTGAAACAGTATTTGTAAAGTACTTAGTATTGTACCTGGCACAGAGTAGTTACTATATAAATGCTAGCTATTGTCATGATTATGCTAGGATTTCCTGAAATATGGTATCTGGGCTCTTTTTTTTTTTTAGTTATGGCATTCAGATAGTCCAGTGATTTAAATGATTTCTTAACCAATTCTTAAATTATTTCTCCTTTATCTATTTTGTAGGTCAGTTATTCTTGGTTGGGGGTACCTTATGCTTCTACTTTTTCAAGCTTTTGACTTCATTTATCATTTCTTATTGTCTCACGGATATGTGAACTTCTGTGAGGTCCATTTTAATTTAATTTCCAATTTAATTTTCATTTTAATTAATGTGAGGTCCGCTGCATGGGTAAAGTTTTCTACTTCTTCTGCCAAACTTTTAGTTCTCTTTTTTTCTTCCCATGGCTCTCATTTCTTTTCCATGTGTTTCTTCTACAACTTTTATTTTACTTATAAAATAGTTTTCAAGCTCTTTTTTTAAAAAGCAAAATCAAACAAAATTCTTCTTCATCACTTCCAGGCCTTGACTCTACCACTACCTTCCTCTCCTCCATCTTGATTGGTCCCAAATCATTTTGATTTTCCAGGAGCATATTACTTAAGTAGGGTTTTTACATCTTATAAGGAACTCGGTATTCTCTTTCTAGGTCTTTTTTCCCAAAGTTCTCATTTCTTTTCTAATTCTTCCTTTTGATACTTTCATTTATAAAAGCATTAATTTCTTCCAAGAATTCTAGTTGACCTTGTGGCTGAGCTGTGTTTTTCTTTGAGGCTTTGCTTGTAAATATTTTGGATCTATTCTGTTTTGGGGGGTTTGTGTCTTGTGGTCTCCTGGCACCATAATAGAGCATTGTAATAGGAGTCTTTTTCTTCAGACTTTACTTCCTTAATTGGGACTTTTTCTTAGCCTATGTCTGCCTTCTGTTGAAAGGAATGTTAGGACCTATGTGGTCTTGATTTGTATTTTCTGGAGTACTGCTGCTTTTTCCAGGTATTGAGTGCTGTATTCTTCAAGGACCTCAGAAACTGCTCAAGCCTGTTACCTACAAATTGTCATTGCACCTATTCTAGGGCAAATCTATCCTCTACTATACTCATCTGAACTTTGCAAGCTGACCACCCTGATTTGGGTCTGGATGTCACATCTGCAGCCTTGCCCCTTGTTGGCATCCTAGTAGATAAGTTACCCCACCTCCTCTCAGCAAACCGGAAGTCTCTCCAGGTTCAAAGTGACAGCACTGTCTGTTCCCCTTTAGTTTGAGTTCCTTTCCCTGATTGGTCAGATACAGGCCTCAGAGCAAGCTGAGAACTGAATCAGAAGCCTTGTTCTGGAGTCAGAGCCACACAGCTGCTGCTCCTTTCTGTTCCTCCTTGCCCAGTTCACAGCCTCAGGCCAGATAGGAGCTGGATCCATATCTGCTCCTTGCCCTACAAAACTGCATGTCTGCTGGACCTAGGAATAGGACCCCTCTCTTGTACAAAGTGGATCGGTGAGCCATTTATTTCCTGTTCCTACTCCCTCTACAGCTGTATGCTTTGTCTCTGGTGTGTGACCACTGCCTCTTGCCCCAGTAGTAAATCAGCACCAGACTCAGTTAATCCCTCTGTTAGAAGACTCTACATGGAATTTTCCTGGATAGGCCTTCTATTCAGTACCTCCTTTTGCTGACCTGGGTTGGAAGAACAACTCACTGATTTTCCTTGGATTACTTATTCGTTCCTCAGTCTGATCTTATTTTACCGGAGTAGTTGCAGGTGAGATAAGTGGACTGTTCCCTCCTGCTCTGCCATCTTTGCTTATTTCTCCATTTGAATCCATCCTAAATGAAGTTGTGATTTAAAGCAGGCCTACACCGTTATGATTAATTGGATAATTTTCCACCTAGCAGAACTACATAATTTGGAAACTGTTTGATGGGAAGTTGTTCAATTATACTGTAAGTTCTTTGTGAGAGAAAAAATTTCTTTGTTTTCTTCCACAGTATCTACAAGAGTGTTATAGATTTGGTAAATATTGGATTAATACATTTATTTCTTTTTACTTTGAGAATTTGTTGTAAATGTTTACACTTGAGATTAATTATTCTTTTTAACTGATATTCAGGCTTGCTTGGAAATATCAATCAATATGTTTTGTCCAAACAAATTAAAGTTCAGTAGCATTGTTCCATGTTAATTAGCGAATAAGATTAAGTTTCAGTAGTGTACTCAGATCTACTTTAGTGGTACAATTGCCGTGTGTGTTTTGAATTTGATTTTTTTTTTCAACCTAAGAATAACATTGTAGCTTTAAGGTGTTTGTTATATCTCCATTAAATGGAAAACAGAATGGCATGCACCTAATGTTTTAGGAACATTTTCCTCAAATAGACCTTTTTATTTCTAGGGTGTCTGGAATTTAATCATATTAAATATAGAGCAATTTCCATTTCCATTGCTTGTCATTTTCTGTAAAACATCCCTTTCTTTGAGAAAAGTTACCTTTGATCTGCATTATATGGGATAAATGTAGTAAGGTTGTTAGAATTCAGACCCCTTGAAGACTCCTCCAGTGTCTTCTGTGTGGTGTACTCACTCTATAACAGTCCTGTTGGAGGTGCTTCCTGAGTAGTAATTGTCATGTTCATATTCCTGGTGTTCCCTGTACCTGCTAGAATGTATCAGTGAATCTTGTTTACTTGCAGTGGGTGTCAGATCAGAGAGAAGGGAATATATGTAGTTCAGCTGCCTCATATGTTCTCTTTCCCTTTGACCTAAACCTTAATGCTTCATGTCCTTTCACCACAGGACTGAATACCATATGAAAGCTTTGTCCAAGTAATTCTTCGTTTCACTTAATTTCATTTTCTTTCTTTAAGTACTCTTTTCCTTGCTTTCTTCTTTATCATTTCTTCACTAATTCATTCCTGTAGAGGTGGCATGGCGGATTGTTTAGGGAACTGGGTTTGATAAAGACCTGTATCTACACTCTGTCCTGGACACCTACAAGCTCTGTGAAAATGGGCCTGTCATTTAACTTCTTTCTGCTTTAGGCGTGCCCTAGGACTTCATTCTTTACTCCCAGAAGGTTCATGATCTCTGTCATGAGCAAAGGAAGTCCCTACCCTAGGAGTTCCCCAAAGTGATGAAATCACAGATTGTAATTTCATTCAAAGTTCTGCTTATAGTCACCTTGCTATGATACTGGAATAGTCGTTTGGAAGCTGCTACTTTGACATCCCTACAGTGTACCCAGCACTATAGACATCTTTCACTTATTTGTGAATATTTGTTGGATGACAGACTCCTTATTCTGGAAGCCCCACCTCTGATCCCAACTGACTGGGTGTCCCTGAGCAAATCATGCAAAGCAGTTCTGTAGCATTAGAAGCTTTAGAACTGCAGAGCAGGTGCCCGTCTGCCAGGACACTCCTGACACCAATGAAATCACAGTGTCTGTGCCCCATCCCCCTCCTCTGTTGACACTCTCCTAGTTCATTGCCTGCCCAGTATAGGCTTTGCATCTACTTTTCTTTTTCAACTATGAATAGTAAACTTTTTTCTTTAGTGACTAGACTTTGGGGAGTAGGCTTTGTGGTCTTCTGAATCTCACTACAAGTAGCACAGTATTATTTGAAAACTTTGAAATTTATAGGAGTCGCTCTTTTATTTGGACTCTATGACGCCCTTCGTTACACTGGCAAACCTCTATGATGCCTCCATGTTTTGCTTCTTTCCTGATCCTGACAGTCAGCATCTACTTGAACATAGTTATCATAGTGCTGAAGGCTACGCACACCCAGAGTAGATGATTCAAAATGGAACACATTTTTCAACAAGTACAATGCAGATATTTGTTTTTACATAATTATGCCTGTCTTTTATGAGGTTTTCTTTTTGTTCTCAAGAGTGGAATATGTAGAAGGAAGAAAATAATAAATGCTTGATCACTAAAGTAATAAAATTTAATTACATTTTAAAAAAGAAAAAGACTTCCCTAAGCAAGGTCAAATTTGTAGGTCTGTATTCTACAATGTGGACGACCTGACTCGATAGAGTTTCATTATAGTGTTTTGTTTTGTTTTTTTAAAGTATATCAGAAATACTGCCCACCTAACTCAGTCTTGTTAGGAGGTACCACTACTGAGTTAGGGCAATTAGAATCTTACAAATAATTGACTTGAAAATTATTAGTGAAATTACTTCATGTGACCCCAAAGAACTATCTGTTATTGACTTAGTTTCCTTTTGATCCTGTATTCCCTGCATAAATTAAATGGCAATTTTCTTTTTAAAAAGGTACATCTTGAATTTATTCAACATGGAATTTCCAAAAATTTTGCTGTCAAACTGTCAGACGTAAATCTTTTATTAAATACTTCATTTGAAATTTTGAAAATAGAAATACAGTTCCAAATATAACATAATTGTATCAGTTGCATTTATATTAGCCACCAAAAATAAATTATTGACAAAAGGTGATTCAATCTAATTAAAATATGAATGAAACCAAGTAGACATAGCATGTATTTTTTAAAGGCTTTGATTTCATAAATGAAATATGTTGTCAAATTGGGGTGAAATTCAGAAGCTTCACTGAACAATATCCATTTCTGATAACCTGGTTACCTTCCCACTTTTTCTCTCAATTCAGTGATGGCACTTTGTTTATGACTTTTAGGAAAGACTAACCTTCTGAGTGTGTTCAGAGACTTATCTGTGACTGACAGAAACTTGAAACTGAGATGTGCCCAGGTTTCATTTCTTCTAATATTAAATAGCAGTCTGCTTAGAAATTTCAGAAATGTTTCTTGAAAAATCCAGAAATACTTACTAGTTAATCCAAATGGCATTTGAAGAGTACTTTAAATTTCCACAGAAAGCACAGCATTAGTACTAAAGATTAAAATATTTAGCTTAGCACTTCATATCTGCACGTTTCTTCATCACTGCATTGGCATCATAAAGAGCTAGACTGGGAGCACGTCTGTCTTTCAAACAAAGAAATGGAATTGGGATGTTATTAGTGAAGCTTGTAAAAAAGAAATTGGCTTTCTTAGATCACGTTAAATTATCTATCAACAACTAGAGACAACTCCCCCAGATGACTTCTTTACTATGAGACATACATAACTCAAAGGAAATTTCCACAGAGAAAAATAGTTTTCTCCAAAAATTAAAGAAAGTTAAGTTTGCTCATTTTTCAGTCATGTCTGACTCTTCCTTTGAGATTTCCTTAGCAAATACTGGGGTAAAAGGAAATGGCAGATTAGGAAACTGAGGGAAACAGAATTAAGAGACTTGCCCAGGTTCAGACAGCTAGTATATATCTGAGGCTGGATTTGAACTCATGAAGATGAGTCTCCCTGACTCCAAGCCAAGTGCTCTATCCACTGCAGCACCACATTGCTATTCTAGAAAACAGTAAAGAAACACTTCAGACTGGGAGGGAAACAGCAACTGTTACTATTGATAATCACTGTAAAGCCAGGAGAGTCCAGAAGAGGCCTTAGGCAGGGGCCCATTGGCATCCCAGTTTCAGAGTGCAGTAGGTTTAAGGTTTGGGGAAAGGACAGGGGAGGGAAGGGAGGGGAAGAGAAGGGAAGGGAACGGAACTCTGGGCATAATTTGGCCATCCAAATTTACCTTTCTTTGGAGAGGAGAAGGAAGGGGAGAGAGAGGCAGACAGGAGAGGAGGAGCTGAGTTACCCAGCTAGCAGAGTCCCCATTCAGCCAGCTGCATCTGCTCACAGGGTTGTCTTCATCCTTTGTTGCCAGAGAAGACCATGCCATCAGAGAAATGATGACAACTTGCACTTGACTTTGTTTTGAGTGAGGGAGGGCTGTGCAAGGTCACCCACCTCACTTTTCCTCCAGAGTTATCTGAATCCAGTAACTAGATCTTTATCAGGAAGACTGCAGATGACCCAGGATGCTCTGGGAGACCTTGGCCCCTTTAGGCGTCATTAAAGGGGCCATGCCCTGGCCTCTTCTCAAACAGGACTCTTCAGTGAATGGACGTTACCTCACCCTAAGTGAGTACCTGCAAAGATCTTGGTGAATTTCCTACCCTTGAGAGTTCTCCAGCAGCAGCACAGGCTACCCCAGGACCCAGCTGGGTTGGGACAGCTGTGTTGTAAAGAGAATTTTGGTTCAAGAATGGATTTGATGCGGGAACTTCTGGCTTCCCTTCCATCTCTGACTATGAGGCAGCTTCTAAACACTAGATGTTTAAATATCCCCAATACTTTGTGCAACCCAGGTGTGACTTACTACATTCCTGTCATTCCACTGTTTGTTTTGTAGTTGTGTGGCTGTTTTTATGCCTCAGGTATTATTAATCATCTCTTAAAAATGCCACTATGAATCTAAATTGCCATGAGATGCCTCATTACCAGGTGTTCACTTTTCTTAGTAGTCAAGAGAGTGCTGCTCCCTGCTCTCTGTTCACATGCTTCTCACTGTCTAAAAAGACTTAAAACCCTGATTTTTGAACTGCCATTTATATTCTCCAAAATTCTCATCATTACACCAGGAAAACTTAAGAAAACATGGAACAACTCCTTTTAGAAAGCTTTTTTGAAAGAAGAAGGAGACCTACTTTCTGGTTCCTATCTCACCACTTACTTGCTGTATGATTTTACGCACATCACTTAACCTCTTTGGCCTTCAGTTGCCTCTTCTGTAAAAGAGTGATAATAATACCTTACCTACCAAAGGCAGGGAGCCTGGACCAAACACCACTTGAAGTTCCTTCCAGCTCTTAAGATCTATGTTTCTGTGAATTCCTCAATTACTGATGTGTATACTTCCTCTCTAATCCTGACCTGACTGTTCTTTAACAGCTTATTCTAACTCCTATCTTCTATATGGGCACCTATTAAAATCTAACCTTTCGAATTCACTTTGAGTGTTAACTTCAGGTCAGAACCCTCTAGGCTGCTGGTCTATTGACTACTGGCTTGAACTTTAGACATATTGGTCAGAATATAGGCCATACTCCTAAAAGCAGAAGTCTTTGGAAAGAAAAACATACAACTATCCATTTAAAAATGACAGAAATTTTGAGTTAACTCCAGATTTTATTTTTAAACAGATGTGTGATCCCTTAGATATGTATACCTTCCATTGGTACATATTGCAGTCCATCCAGGGCCTGGCACAGAACAAATGCCTAATAAATGCCTTATTGACTAACAGTCTTCTCATCAATCCTCCACAGGAAGGTCACTCCACCCACTTTGCTGGAGGCCTTCTCTCGGTCTTCAGTTTTACTGTTGTTTCATTTGTTTTGTTAGATATTTCCCAATTACATGTAAAAAGAATTTTAACAACCTTTTTTTTTAATTTTGAGTTCAAATTCTATTCCTCCCTCCTTGAGAAGGCAAGAAATTTTATTTCGATTATGCATATAGAGTCATGTAAAACATATTCCATATTAGCCATGTTGAAAAAGAAAACAAACAATATAAAAATATAGTAAAAAGAAGATGTCTTTAATCTGCCGTCAGAGTTCACCAGTTCTCTCTCTGGAGATGGACAGCATTTTTCATTAGTCCTTCACAGCTGATCATCCTTACAATATTACTTTTACAACGTACGGTGTTCTCCTGGTTCTGCTCACTATACTCCACATCAGGTCATATAAGTCATCCCAAGTTTTTCTGAAACCATCCTACTCATTATTTCTTACAGCACAGTAGTGTTTCATCACAATCACGTACCACAACTTGTTGAGCCATTCCCCAAGTGATAGGCATCCCTTCAATTTCTACTTAAAAAGAACTGCTATAAATATTTTTTTGTACAGACGTGTCCCTTTCCCTTTTCTTTGATCTCTTTGGGATACAGATCTAGTAGTGATATTGCTAGGCTAAAGAATATGCACAGTTTTATAGCCCTTTGGGCGTAGTTCCAAATTGTTCTCCAGATTGCTTGGACTAGGTCACAACTCCAGCAACAAAGCATTAGGTCCTAATTTTTCCACATTCCCTGTAGTATTTGTCATTTTCCTTTTCTGTCATGTTGACCAATGGGACAGGTGTGAACAATATTTCAAAATGTTTTAATTTGCATTCCTCTAATCATTAGTGATGTATAGCATTTTTTCATGTAACTGTTGATTGATAGCTTTGATTTCTTCTTCTGAAAACTGCCTATTCATATCACTTTATCATTTATCATCTGGGGAATGGCTTATATTTTGATAAATTTGGCTCAGTTCCCTGTATATTTGAAAAAATGAGAAATCAGTGAAACTAGTAAAAAAATTTTTCCTAGTGTCCTGTTTTCCTTCTAATTTTAGCTGCAGTAGTTTTGTCCATGCAAACACTTTTTAATTTCATGTAATTAAAATTATCTATTTTGCTTCCCTTAATCCCTTCTATTTCTTGTTTAGCCATAAACTCTTCACTTATCCATAAAATATTTTTACATTCTCCATCAATTTGCTTATAATATCACCCTTTGTGTCTTTTATCCACTTTGACCTTATCTTAGTTTGTGATGTGAACTAATTTCTGCAGAACTGTTAGTCTTTACATAATTTATGCCAAACTGCTTTCCAGTTTTCTCAACAGTTTCTGTCAAGCACTAGATTATTATGTTCATTTACTACTGTATATTGTGTTTATAATCTATTCCACTGAGCCTCCTCTCTATTTTCTTTGCCAGTACCAACTTGTTTTATGATTGCCACTTTGTAATATTTCAGATTTGGTATAGCTAAGCCAAATTCCTTCACGTATCTTTTCACTGATTCCTTTGATATTCATGACTTTTTCTTCTTCCAAATGAATTTTATTTTTTCTGACTCTATAAAATAATTTTTTGGTAATTTTGTTGGTATGGCATTAAATAAATAAATTGATTTAGATAGAATTGTCCTTTTTATTGTATTGACTTGCCTACCCATGAACAATTAATATTTTTTCAATTATTTAGTTCTGACTTTATTTGTGTGAAAAGTATTTCGTAACTGTGTTAATATAGCTCCTGAGTTTGTCTTGAAGGTAGACTTCCAAGTATTTTATATTGTCCACAGTTATTTCAAGTGGAATTTCTCTTTCTCTCTCTTCTTGCTGAACTTTGTTGGCAATATATAGAAGTCCTGATAATTTATGTGGGTTTATTTTATATCCTGCAACTTTGCTAAAGTTGTTAATTATTTCAACTAATTTTTTAGTTGATTCTCTAGGATTCTCTAAGTATACCATTACATCATCTACAAAGAGAGGTAGTTTTGTTTCCTCATTGCATATTATAATTCCTAAAATTTCTTTTACTTCTTTAATGCTATAGCTAGTATTTCTAGAACAGTGTTGAATAAGAGTGGTGATAATGAGCATCCTTGCTTTTCCCCTGATCTTATTGGGATGACTTCTGGGTTATCCCCATTACAGATAATGCTTGCTGATGATTTTACATGGAAACTGCTTTTCGTTTTACAAAAAGCTCCATTTATTCCTATGCTTTCTAGTGTTTATTAATAGGCCTGGTTGTATTTTGTTAAAATAGGCCTGTTGTATTTTTTCTGCATCTGTTATTAATCATATGATTTCTGTTGGATTTATTATTGATATGATTGATTATGCTGGTAGCTTTCCAAATATTGAACCAGCCCTGCATTCCTGATATAAATCTCATTTGGTCATTGTTTATGATCTTTGTGATATATTGCTGTAATCTCTTTCCTAGTATTTTATTTAAGTTTTTATCCATATTCATTATGGAAACTGGTCTACTCTTTATTTTCTCTGTTTTTGCTTTTCCTGATTTGGATATCAGCATCATATTTGTGTTATAAAAGGAATTTTGTAGGACTCCTTTGCTTATTTTCCTTAATACTTTATATATTACTGGGGTTAATTGTTCTATTTGGTAGAACTATTTGATAGAATTCACTTGTGAATTCATCTGGTCCTGTCAGTTTTTTTCTCAGGGAAGTCATGGATGACTTGTTCAATTTATTTTTCTAAGACAGGGTTATTTAAGTATTCTGTTTCCTCTTCTGTTAATCTGGGAAGTTTATATCTCTGTAAATAGTCATACATGTCATTTAGATTTAACTTTGAAGCTGCTAAATCTTGTGTTATCCTGAGTGTGACTTCATGATATTTGAATGGTTTCTTTTTGGATGCTTGCAATATTTTCTCTTTGACCTTGGAGCTATACTATTCTGGGAGTTTTCATTTAGGGAATCACTTTTAGAAAGTGATTGGTGTATTCTCTCAGTTTGTATTTTACAGTCTGTTTCTAGCATATCACGACAGTTTTCTTTGATAATTTCTTGAAATGAGATATCTTGATTCTTTTTTTTTGCTGTGGCTTTCAGGTAGTCCAATAATTCTTAAATTATCTCTGCTCAAAGTATTTTCCAGATATGTTGTTTTTCCCAGCATGTCACAATTTCTTCTATTTTTTTCATTCTTTAGATTTTGTTTTATTGTTTCTTGATATTTCATGCTTCTATTTGCTCAACTCTGATTTTAAGGAAGTATTTTCTTCAACAAGTACCTCCTTTTCTATTTGGCAAATTCTACTTTTAGAGTTCTTTTCTTCCATGAATTTTTGTACCTCTTTTTTCCATTTGGCCAATTCTACTTTTAAAGGAGTTCTCTTCAGCGTATTTTTGTGCCTCTTTTACCATTTGGCCTATTCTGGTTTTTAAGGTAGTATCTTCTTCAATATTTTTTGTGCTTTTTTGACTAATCTGTTGACTTCTTTTTCATGATTTTCTTGCATCACTCTCATTTCTTTTCCCAATTTTTTCCTCTACCTCTCTTATTTGGTCTTTTAGAACTCTTCTTGGTCCTGAGACTAATTCACATTTTTTTTTGTCTTTGAATATAGCTTCTTTGATTTAGTTGTCTTCTTCTGAGTTTGTATTTTAATCTTTCCTGTCACCATAATAATTTTCTCTGGTAAAGTTCCTTTTTTGTTGTTTGCTCATTTTTCCATTCTATTTCTTGACTTTTAACTTTATGTCAAAGTTGACCTGTGCTCCAGAATTGGAGGACACACCGTCCTGAGCTTTAGGTTTTTCATGTTGCTATTGTCAGAGCTAATTCTGAGGATCTTTAAGTTCTTAGGTCTTCTAAGGTGTTATGATCTAAGGAGAAGTATGATCACTGCTCTCTTGGCCTGTACTGTGGTCTATAAACTGCCACAAACACTTCACACATACCCCTCCCCCAGTACTGTCTCCAGGGTCCCCCCACTACTGCTAGTACTCCTCTTTGCCCTGGGACTGAGACACAGAACTGCATATGGGCAGTGCAACAGAGTTCTGCACATAATGCCTGCAAAACCTCCCCTGTAATCTCTTTCTGACCAGTTGTTCAACCCTCTTACCATTTGTGGCCTGAGAGATCTGGAAGTTGTAGCTGCTGATTTAGCTTCTCCCAATGCCTGCTGCTGGTTTGATGAGGCATGACTTCCACTGGACTGCACTTTACATTCACTCAGAGACAGAACTTTCCTGCCAACTTTCTAAGTTACTTTGGACTGGAAAATTGTTTTACCCCATTATTTTGTTAGTTCTGCTTTTCCAGAATTCATTTTGAGGTGTTACTTTAACTCTGGAGGAGAATTTTGAAGAGCTGGAGTAAGTCCTTGCTTTTACCCCACCATTTCTGCTTCATCCAGTAATTTCTTAAAAGCAGAAATTTGTATAACTTTTGCCATGTTTTTATATTTTGTTATCTTTTGAAAAGGTAGATCTGCCATACTATTCAATAGTTTGATATTGCATGAAATATTTTTTTCTGTTGTCACTGTGACAGACAGATGATTTTGCTGTTGTTTTTTAAATGAAAAATGAATAATTGGATCATAGTCTTAGAAGTAGAGTGGTCTTAGAGATCAATCAATCTAACTTAGTAATTTTACCAATTTTATTCTGTTCAAAAAAATTAATTGAATTAATGAATTAAATACGTTCTATATACTAGACACTAGGGATACAAAGATAGAAGTGAAATTTCCCCTGCCTTCAAATGTGTGAGTAGAGGGAAGGAAATGTATAGGAGAGGTATGGTAAAGGTGGAAATGACAAGATTTGGTAACTGATCATATCAAATGAGTAAGAGTGACAAGTTGAAAATGATAGTAGGATTGCAAACCTAGGTGACTTTGAGGGTAGTAGTATCTTTGACAGTAACAGGGAGTTTTTTTGTGGGGGTGAGGGGAGGTGGAATGGGAATCATGAGCATTGAGATAATGGGAGCCATGAGAGCTGATGAGATTACTGAGAAAGAATAGAGAGGAGGAAAAAGAGGACAGCCACAGTTAGTGGGCATGATGTGAGTGAACATCCAGTAAAAGAGACTGAGGACAATGACACAGAGATAAGAGGAGAAATAAGAAAGAGCAATACACTGGAAACCCAAAGAGATTATTTAGAAGAAGGGAGTGAATAGTTTCAGATGTTTC
>JAJHZJ010000497.1:1770778-1798278 GCA_023548195.1 Bettongia penicillata ogilbyi
GAGGCTTTGAGGGGGGTTTCTGTTGTTGTTATTATTTATTTTTATTTCCACATTGGTCATGTCCAACAAAATACCTGCCTCATTCTTCAGAGAATCTTTCACCCCTTCTCCCAGGAGATCGATAAATTGTTTCATCACGAGTCCTCTGAAATACTGGTTAGTCATTATGCTGATCAGAGTCCTAAGTCTTTTAGTTTTATTTGTCTCTCTTGAATTGTAGTCATTGCATAAAGTGTTCTCCTGATTCTGTTCACTGTAATCTTCATCATTTTGTGTAAGTCTTCCCAAGTATTCTGAAACATTTCCTCTCATTGTTTCTTATAGCGCAATAGTATTCCATCACATTTATATGCCTTAAGTGGTTCAGCTATTGCCCGGTTTGTGGGTACCCTCTGATATTTTCATTCTTTGCTTCAAAAAAAGTTATTATAAATATTTTCCTGTATCCTTAACTAGAATTTGTTTTGCTAAAGGACTAAGCCCTCCCTTTTCCTTGTTGTTGTTCAGTTCCGTCCAACCCCTTTTAACCCTGTTTGAGGTTTTCTTGGCAAAAAATCCTGCAGTGGTTTGCCATTTCCTTCCTCAGTGGATTAAGGCATTCAGAGTTTAAGTGACTTGCTAGGGTCACACAGCTAGTGAAGGTCTGAAGCTGTACTTGAACTCAGGTCTTCCTGACTCTAGGCCCAGTACTCTATCCTTGATCCACCTAATTGCCTCTTCTTTAATCTCCCCTCCCTCTCATTTCACCTTCTCGCCTTAAGACCTCAGGACATAACAGCACTCCTCCCAGGTCTTTTCTAACAGACTTTCTCTCTCACTACTGATTATGAGAGGGGTCAGAGAGGACATGTACATCATCCTGTCATATTTTAATATTAGCGATTCATCCTTGTTTAGTCTTTTGTCATTGGTTATTCATATTTATCATTTTATTTTTCTTTTTGCTCTTGTGTTTGAACTCCAAAATTTTTGCCTACCTCTGTTCTTTTCATCAGGAATGTTTGAAAGTTCTTTATTCCATTAAAGATTCATTTTTTCCCCTGTAAGATTATATTCAGTTTTTCTGGGTAAGTTATTCTTGTCTATAAACCTATATCCTTCTCCTTCTGGAAGGTATTGTGGTGGATGCTAAATCATGTGTGACTCTGACTGGCTCCTTGCATCTTGAATTCTTTCTTTCTTGCTGTTTGAGGTTTTTTGTTTGTTTTTGTTTTTACCTTAGAAGCTCTGGATTTTGGCCATGATGTTCCTGGAAATTTTCATTTGGGGATTTCTTTCAGGAGGTGACCAGTAGATTCTTTCTGGTTCCATTTGGCCCTCTGGTTATAAGAGATCTGGGCAATTTATTAAAATCTCCTGAAATAAGATGTCTAGGTTCTTATTTTTAAGTCTTTTCACTTTATTTTAATATTTCTTGTCCCATGGAGTGATTAGCTTCTGTTTGGTCCATTCTATATGTATGGTTTTATATTTCTTTGTGCCAAGCTATTAATTCCTTTTCTGATTCTTCCATAACTCTCATTTCTTTTTAATTTTTTTCTCCAGTGTTCCTATTTAATTTGTATAAAAGAAGAAATTATTTTTTTAACTCTTGCTTCATCTCTTCTAGTAATTCTGGTTGAATTTGTGCGTAAGCTGTGTCTTTCTTTAGGGCTGTGTTTGTAGGTGCTTCAGAGTCCTTCTCGTCTGACTTAGTGACTTGAGCATTCCGGTCATCATAATAACTCTTTATGGTGGGAATATTTTTGTTATTTGTCCATTTTTCCAGTCTTCTTCCTTGCTTTGGGCTCGATGTGGTGAGTTCTGCCATACTTCTGGAGGGAAGGTCTGCAGTGATCCTATTACTGTTTTCTAAATTACCAATTTTTTTTCTGTTTCTGATTTTTTAATCTTCCCTAGATAACCATAATGTATAATAACAGAATAATAAATATATTTTCAAAGACTCAATAAAATATTAATATAATAGTAATGATGAGTCACTCAATATAATTATTATTTTGCTCTGTTCCTCAACCAATCAAATACCTACTATGTATCAGGCTCTGGGCTAAGTTTTGGGGATACAAAAAAAAGTAAAATACTGTCTCTTCCCTCAAGGAGCTCCCAGTTTAATGGGGGAGATGATGTATAAGATGTATTCAGGATAAGCTAGGGCTAATCAACAGGGGAAATAAATTAGCATTACAGAGGATCAGGAAAGACTCCTGTAGAAAACAGAGCCAGCAAACCAGGGAAGCCAGGAGGCAGGGATGAAGAGGGAGAGCATTCCAGGCACAGGGCACTGCCAGAGAAAATGCCTGGAGTTGAGAGATGCAGGGTCTTGTTTGAGAAACAGCCAGGAGACCAGTGTCACTGGCTCGGAGTACTTGGGGGGAGCCAGGGAAGGGGAAAGAAAGAAGATGTAAGAGGACTGGGGAGGTAGGAAGAGGCTTCATTACCAAGGACTTTAAATACCTAACAATGGTCTTGGCCCCTATTGCTTCCCACCTGCTTGAGGCCCTTTCTCCAGCAGGTATTTATCAACATTGGTTCCTGTCTGCCTACAGACATGTTTAGTTCTCGCAAAAACAACCACCTTTAACTTATCCGCCCCACCCACCTCCCAGCCCTTCTCTTCTCTGGATCCACTACAAATATATATCCTCCATCACATCAGTTGGGGCTGCATTCACTGTTTCACTCACCACTGTGGCTTTTCCAAGCTTTTTCATCCCTCCTCAAATTTCCCATAACCTCCTCCCTCTCAGTTGAGAACCTTCCTCTCAGCACTGCCTTTTCTCTCCTCCCCAGCTCACGTCTTGCAGATGTTTTCAGCTCTTCTCTGCCTTCACTTTGTCTCATGTGAAGAGCTTTCCCTTCTTCCTGCCCAGTCAAACCCTCTGTGTGCATGAATGGTCCCATTCCATCCTGTCTTCTGCAAGACATTGCTCCCTCTGTTATCCCCACTGTCTCTTACCTTCCTCACGACAAGTGCCTCCCTTTCCTCTCACTCTCTGTTCAGCTCTCTACAGTCTGGTTTCTGACCTCATCATTCAAATGAAAACTTATGGTCCAGAATTACTGACAAGCTGTTGCTAACTCTCGTGGTTTTTTCTCAGTCCTTGCCCTTTTTGACCCTTCTGCAGCCTTGAACACTGCTGATCATTGTCTAGGTTTTTGTGACACTATGTTTCTGTTTCTCTCCCCGCCTCTGATTGATCCCTCCTAGTCTCCTTGGCTGGATTTTCATCCGGGTCATACCCTCTAGTTGCTGGTGTCCCACAGGGATCATCTCTTGGGCCTTCTTCTCTTCTTCCTCATCAAGTAGTGATCTCATCAGCTCCCATGAATTTAACTATCGTCTGTGTTCTGATGGTTCTTAAATTTTATCCAGCCCTGCTCTCTCTGCTAACCTCTAGTTTACCCATTGGCTATCTCAGACTGAACGTCCCTTAGACAATATGATCTTTTAAAGCACAGTTCTCACCACATTACCCTCTCCTCTCTTCCTGCTCAGTAAACTCCACTGTCTCCCTGTCAGTTCTAGGATCAAATACAAAATCCTCTAGTTTATTTAAATCCCTGCATAGTCTGACCCTCTCCTACCTTTCTAGTCTTCTTACACCTTACAGCCCCATCCCCCTCCCATCATCTCCAATTAATGACATTGGCCTGTTTATTGTCCTCACACAAAACTCTCCATCTTCCAGCCCCAGACATTTTCATTCACTGTCTCCAAGACCTGAAATTTTCTCCGTCCTCAGGGGAATTCTCTCCTGACTTCTTTCAAGTCTCAGCTAAAATTCTGCCTTCTACAAGACTCCAAGTTTATCCTGTATATATATTGTGTGTACATCTATGTTGCTGAAGTATCATCTCCCCCATTAGACTCAAGGATGCTCCTTGAGGGAAAGAACTCTTCTTTGCTTCTTTTTTTTTTGTCTGTCTGGAGCTAAGGCCAATGGTAGGGTAGGGTAGGTAGCCCGTGGTAGGGGCTTAAATGTTGACTGATTGACTGCTTTGTTCCTTCGCTGCTAAACTAGGGAAGGAAGGCTGTCTTCACACCCCTTCTCTTCTCAGTCTCTTTCAGTAGGACTTCTCCGTGGACCACATTACTAAAGCCAGAACCTCTGCCAGGTTTCTAAGACAGTCCTGCTGACAAGATCCATAATTTTTTCACCTGTCTTCATCCTCCTTGCCTAGAGAAACTGTGTGTAATAAGGGAAGGTGATGGACATGGCATCCATTGGTACTTGAATTCATGTTCCACCTCCACTGCTTACTGATTAGGTGACCAGATCCAAGTCACTAAGCTTTCCGAACTTCAGTTTTTTCATCTGTAAAATATGGATTAGAATGCCAATAAGACTTCACAGAATTGTTGAAAATCCAATGTGAGATAGAATAGGCAAGTAACTTAGTAAACTTTACAGTGGTGTGCAAACATCATGCCTTATTAATTACCTCACAGCTTCATTTGCTCCTGTGAACAACTCACTCTCCCCTAGATATTCACCCTTCTCTTGGTTTCTGAAATACTCCCCTAGTCTGGTCTTCCTGAGCATCTTAACTAGCTTTCCTATCTCCTTTGCTGGATACTTTCTGACACTCTGAATGTGAGTGTTCTTCAAGAAGATGCACTTCGCCGCCCTTCTCTCTCTTTCTTTCTTAGCATCTCATTCATTCCCAGAACTTCAACTCTCTTCTCTAGGCAGATAATCCTCAACTCTGTCTCAAACCTTCTCTTCTTACCCAAAAATTTCTCATCGTTTACAAGAAATTTCCACCTGCATGGCCCAGAATCATCTTCTTGTCAGTACATCCAAAGCCAATCTTCAGGTCTCTCCCCTTAAATATTCTCTTCCTTTTGACTTCTGTATTTCTGTTTATGATATTGCCATTCACCTCATTTCCCATATTTTAAAAGCTTAGATTTATTTTTCCATCCTTGTCCTGTCACATTTCATGCACTCAGTTTCCATGTTCTGTTGGTTCCAATTCCCCAACATCTCACACATCCATCCTATACTTTGTTTTCTCACTTCTACTGCCATAATGTAGGGACTGATTACTGTCCACATGGACTGTTATGTTATGCCTAGATTCAGACATATCTGCCTAGAAGTTCTTACTGACATTCTATTGCCTTCTCAATAAAGTTCAAACTTCTTTGCCTGACATTGAAGGACCTCTATAACTTGATGTCACCCTACCTTCCTCTCTCTGTTTATACCCTATGTTATAATTATTTCCTTGCATAAACTTTGTACTTCTGTCAAACTATACTATTCTCTGTACCCTGAATGTGTCAGATCTTCCCACACCATACACAAGGATGACCTTCTTCCTTCCTACTGAATTCCTATATACTCTTTAAAGCCCAAACCAAATACTATCCCTTACTGGAAACTTACCCTCACCATTCACTCCCACCCCTAACAACAACCTTCCTCCTTCAGTTTCATATTGTGCTGTTTTGAAGTCCTCTGAAGGACTTTTCAAATAGCATTATTTATTATGTTTATTTTGTGTGTGTGTCTTATCCCCTCCCTAGACTTTAAGCTTCCTTCTGTCTTATCTAAATTTTGTGTGTGCTCTCAGCTGGTAGTAAGTACTTAATAAGAAGTTTTTAGTGAATAAATTGAATGAAAAAATAACTAAGAATGTAAATACTAAGTCTTAAATAATCTTCTTCTATCCACCCTGTCAGTAAAAATCACTACCATAGCTAGACATAGTCCTTGCCAAGTAGATTAATGATCTTAATTACATTTACTATTAAATGTTTTATCTAATGTGTGTTATTACTGTGTACTATTGAGGAGATTAGTCTTTGTTGCTTGGCCGCAGTCATACCAGAACATGAATTTAAATGTTTTTCTGAAAAATAATATATATTAAACTAATTATGCTCACCATTTTGCAAAATGCTATTACAGTATCACAGCATTCATAGAATTCCGTGCCTGACAACAGTCACAGTGATAATTTTCACCAAACCCCACATTGAACAAATGAAGAAATTGGCTAAGGGATTAAGCCATATTTCCAAAGTTACATAGCTGCTTAGTGCCAGAATTAGGACCAGAGTCCATTTCTCTTACTATCCTTCTAGTTACTGCCCTTTCCACTACATAATGTTGATAATTAATAAATTGATAGGTGGTTTTGTGTTTTATTTCCCATTACAAAACATGTGTTTCTGTTCTATGAAAAAGCAGTACCTCCTCAAATATTTTTCACTTTCCTGGAAGGCTTTTTAGGTAGTTATCAATAAGCTGATATCTGTTCTATTTTTATGAATATAAATGTTTTACTAAAGCATTATTTCTTGATATCGTCGATTTCTTGAGTCAGTTAGATAACAACAAATCATCCATTATCCTAAAATCGTATTGGATGCTAAAATAATTTTCTGACTATATATACATATAGTCTATACTACAGAAAAGTTTCCATTGAGTTTAAGGATTATACAAATAGATAATTAGTCAGTGTTTTGTCATCTGCCTCCCATTGGTCACATTCCAGCTGCTTGGGATAAGAAGGGAAATTTGAAGGTAAATTATTCTTATTGCGCCATCTAGTGAAACTTTTTTGCTTCTATAAAATGAAAGGTATGAGTCTTCCTCCTCCTCCTCCTCCTCCTCCCCATGTTCCTTCTCACAGTTGTGTTAATTAGCCCCAGACAAATGCCCTCAGCAGAAGCCCCAAAAGAGCTCAGCCTCAGAAGACTTGAGTAACCAAAGGTTGTCTTCTTGATATTTTACTTAAACTCATTCAACTCCTATGTCATCACCCATTTTGAAACATTTCTTATCATCATAGGATAAAAGTAATTTTACAAAGTGCAAAAGGTTGAGGTTTTTAAGTATTATGTTATCTAATTTATTAAATCATTAATTTTATGAGATAATGTGGCAGAAAAAATTGAGATACTGAAAATGGATATTATTTTTTTTTAAAAATCAAGGTTATGCATAAAGGATTTTAAAATATGTGTGGAACTGCCTTGTCTGATATTCTTGAAGGAGCAGCAAAGTTTGATAGTTTTTGTCTTAAATGGAAAATGACAAAAATAACCGAATGCTATGTGTAAACATTGGTTCGTGATGTGGACTAAACCACCTGTTTTGATATATATGTGTATGTGAATTTGATTTACACATAATTTTTGCGTAGAAATACATGTACAGCCCAAAAAAATAAAATATTATAACCTCACAAGAATACAGGTAGTGCTTGTCTTTTCAAAAGTTAATTTTTTAATTTACTCACCAAATGCTAAGGTAGTGTTTTTCAAATTACATATAAGTTATTTTAAGAATGTTGCTGTTAGTATCAGTAGCCTGCCAACATAAACAAGAGGTGGCTGGAGACATGTACACTGCAGGGTTCTGTGTCCAGAGACAAGAGTGGGAAGAGGTCCCGTAAGAAAGACTCCAGAGTGATTGACAGCCTAGAGGAAGACTTTGTAAGCTACTAGAAAACAAGCAGCAATCTGTGCATTATGGCAGCATTCCGATCTGGACACTGTCTTTGAAGTTCCTGCCCTGAAACTCTAGAGAAGACCTCAAAGATCCAACCATCTAAACCTCCAGAGTCCAAGGTGGCCTAACATCTAAAGGTCAGTTCAGGAGCCTGAGGGACCCCAAATGAGATTAGTGATTTATCTCTAATAAATCTTGCCTGCCACACCACAAAAAAGCGCAGCAGAACTTTGTGGCCCTGGCTAAAAGCTTCAATTCAGGAACTAAAGCTGGAGAAATAAGTAAAAAGTGTTTGCAACCATCACCCAAAAAAAGTGTTGACCATAAGCCTGGGAAAAATCTAGAGATTACCTCAAAGAAAAGAATAATTTCATAACAACTGCAGACAGAACCTCAGAGGAGAGAAAAATGGATTTCCCATAAGGGATACACAGAAGAAATAAAGCAAGTGATTTTTAAAAAATGAAATAAAAGTCCTTGAAGGATGAATTAGAAGTAGAGTAAGTAGCATAGAAAAAAAAGTAGTCAACCTTTCCCAAGAAATGGAATCCCTGAAAATTAGAATATACCAAACAGAAATCAGTGGCTCCATGAGATAACAAGAAATAATAGAACAAAATCAAAAGATTGAAAAACAGAAGAAAATTGTAAGATGTCTGATTTAAAAAAAAAAAACAAAAAACAACTGACCTGGAAAACAGGTCGAGAGATAATTTAAGAGTCATTGAACTCCTTGAAAGCCAGTATTTTTTTTAAGTCTGGACACTATATTTTGAGAAGTTATAAATGGAAACATGTAGCAGAACCAGGAGGCATATTGAAGATAGAAATAATCCAATGATCACCTCCAAGTAGAAATTCAAAAAGGAAAAATCCCAGATATGTACCAGCCAAAATTCAGTGCCAGTGTCAAAGAAAAAATTACTGTAAGTAATTCTTTCGGTGAACACAAGAATCATACAAGACCTGGCAACTTCTGTTTAGAACGTGAAGAAATCTTGGAAAACAGTATTCTAAAAAGCAAAAGAGATGGTTACAGTAAAGGTTAAGTTAGAAATATCTTGCCAAGGACTTGCAAAGCTAAGTATAATACTACAGAAGGGAAATGCCTTTTAATGGAATAGAAGGCTTACAAGTATTGCTAATAAGAAGACTAGAACTGAGTAGGAATTTTTGAAATACAAGAGTCAAGCAAAACTTTAAAAAATAAATTTATTTGAGCATTTAGAAGGTGCTTTGCGATGATGTAAATATTTATATTCTACTGGTAAGAGAAGAAACGTAAGTCCCTTCAGAAATTTAATGTCTTCAAAGGATACTGATCAAGTTAAATAAGAAAAACAGAGGTGCAGAGGCTGGCTTGATTCTGTCCTGGAGAACTGAAGAGGAAAAAAAGAAGGGAGAGTAAAAGGAAAAAACAGCACAGAAAAGAAATAAAACTTGATCTTTCCCATAATTGAGACACATTAGAACAGTATATAAACATGGAGGAAAGGAGGTCATCAGATGAACTTCACTCTTCTCTGAAACAGATGAAAAGGAGCTGAATATACATGCAAAAGGGAGGGATGGGGCGTGATGTTGAGAGATGATGTCTAGGAGGGAATCATCACAAGCAAAACTGAAGGGTAGATTGAAAGGAAAGAAAACAACTAGGAAAAAAGGGAAGCCTCTCCTTTGGGGAATAACTAAACAGATTGTGGCATATAAATGTAATGGCAAATTAGTGTGCATTAAGAGGTGACCCATGTGATGATTTTGGAGTCCCACCTAGAGTGAACTGATGCAAAGTGAAGTAAACTAGAATAATCCTTTGTACTGAGACAATAATATTGGGAAAGAAGAACTTTGAAGCACTTAAAAATTCTGATCAGTGCAATGAGCAGCCATTTCTATGAGGAATCTATGATAAAGTGTAATACACACATCCTAACCCAATACATTTTTTGACATGGCCACTGTGTGGATTATTTTTATTTGACTTATTTGTTACAAGGTTTTGGTTTTTTTTTTCCTCTTGGTTTTCTTTTTTGATTGGAGGACCTGGGAAGAAGGAGAAAGAGTCATCAGATATCTTTTTAAATGCCCAGAAGAGAAGCTAAGACAAGTAGAATAATTTTTTTTAAATAAGGTGGGGGAAAGGAATGTGCATTGGGCATTCCAGCAAGAGATAGAGCCACTAAGACACCATCCTCCACCTTCATGAGACCAGAAGCATCCTGTAGAAGCTGTCCATACCATGTGAGCATAGCTCAGACCCTCTGTGTCAGCTTTCTGAGGAGGTAAAGATGGTTCGTTTGGTACTGACCATGGGAGGGAGTGCAATACTGCTGCTAAGGAGACTAAGCCACCTGTAAACTCCTTGGATCTGAATGACATCCATCTCTTGTCCCAGAAGAGAAGATAAACAAATGCACAGTAGCTCACACTCAGTTTGCCATCTCTCCCTCTCTATACATCCAGGCCATGTCCTATGAGTACCCCTTCCTCTCAAAAGCTTCTTTCTTCCTTTAAGAGGAGCACCTTCGCTTGAAGATTTCCCTCCAGTTCACACTACAAAGATCCTATTATTACTTTCCTCAGTTTTCCTTGAATTCTACTTATTTGTGGAGAAGCTGTTATCTTACCCCCAGCAACTTGTTCAATATTTCAGTTGTTTTGTTATCTTTAATCCCTAGCTCAGAATTTTGTTCACAATAACCTCTTAATAAATATTTATTGAATTTAATTAAAAACTTAGGTCAATAGAATTTCTTAAAAGGAAATAATTTGTTTTACTTATCCTTAACAGTCTTCACAATCCTTAATAGCCACTCAGGATCATATATGTATATTTAGACCTGGGAAAGACCTTAGATACGCCACTAGGTGGTACAGGGCATAGAGTGCTGGACATGCAGTCAAGACATCTTTCTGAGTTCAAACCCAGTCTTCGTGCTTACTAGCTGGGTGACCCTAACCAAGTCACTTAACCTTGTTTTTCAGTTTCCTTATCTGTAAAATGAGCTGAAAAAGAAAATGTCAGATCTTTCTAGTATGTTTGCCAAGAAAATCCTCCATGGGGTCAAAAAGAGTCAGACACAACTGAAATAACTGAAAACCATCAAAGATATTAGAAACCATGTAATCCAGTTCTGTCACAAAGAATCACAAGGAAGATAGTGATGTCAGAACCAGAGATTGACTCCAAACCCAGTATCCTTTCCACTGGACCCTTGCTATTTCCAAGGAAGTCAGTCACTATGCTCATGCTTTAAGCCAACCAGGCCCAACTGTGACTTTTAGTAGCCACAGACATGGAGGTTTGTCCACAGCCACAGTTGGTATCCTGGGGGATGCTTGCCCAGAGATTCTAGAGACAGCAGGTCTCTTATCTAGTCATGACTAAATGCTGGCTAACCCTTATCTGCTTCACTGGAAAAGGCCCCCTATAGTCTTGTGTGACCCCAGGTTCTACCATTCAGCCTCAAATACTTTCTATATCTGGAAAGCATGGACTGTTTAACCTAATCTTTGTGTCCCTGTGACTTTGTACAGGGGGCCTTGGACACTTTAGAAGTATAACAAAGGTTTGTTGGATAGATTTTGTGGCTAGGCTTTAAGTTTGGACCTGTCAGTGACCTCTGTAAACACATCTATTTCTTTGTTTTTGTGTGTTGCCAAGGTTAAAAGAAAAAAAAAACCTTAGGGAAAAAACACCAGCCTTGTTGAAGGTGATACACTTAGATTCCAGAAGATAGTTAGATTTTCCAGCACAAGCACATGTGCTCATATATTTGGAAACATACTCCTGCTTAACAGTATAGCAAAAAGCTGGAGAAAACCAGGAACCCTACCCCTCACCTCCTTCAGACCTGCCTAACTTCACTTTGAATCTGCTCACCAATGTGTATGGCACACTTTGAACCAACAGACTCTTTTGTCTCATCTCTCTGTTCAGTAGCAGCTGTTATTAGTATAGATCTTTAGGGTTATCAAAACATTTCCCACATCCTCTTTGACCGTCTCAACAACCCTCTAAAGGAAAGACTACAAATATTATGATCACTATTCTACAAATGAAAAAAATGAAACTCAGGGAAGTGAAGAGATGTGGCTGGTAACTGTATCCCAGGTGAGCTTTCAAGCCCCTCTCAACTCCACTTTGCTTTCCCCTACATCTCATTGCCTCTCCATCCAGAGCTAAGTGGAAATGCCAATGTTGTCTATGTCACCACCAAGTATATTTCCAGAAAAATCTCCTACCTGGATTTTTTTCGTCATCTGTAATCTGCTGCTCTTCTTTCAAAACATGTATTGTCTAGATAACTTGAGATACTGGTTCTAGTGTGTTATAGGACTCTATTCTGGGTCATAAAAGGAATTCATATCAATTCAGTTGATATTTGACTCATCATACACCTGCCTTCCTGATTCCTGGTTTCATGGGCATTCAAATCTCTATAAACTCAATTGCTTTAATTATACTTGATGAGTAGAGTATGGTGGCATTATTGCTATCACTAGTTCTTAAATACAAAGTCTCCACATATTAATTGTTAATTTTTTCATTCATGTTGGCTATAATTCCTGGATATTAACTTTTAAATCATGTAGCTTGAGAGCAGGATTGTTGACAGTTTTCTTCTGTCATAGCACAATAAAGTACATTTGACATTGTCAAATCCATGGATTTTCATTGCAGTGATGAGTTTGGGGTTTTGTTTTTGTTTTTTAATATTCTGGTAAGTGGTGCGAGCCTAGGAGCAGCAACCTCTCATCTAACTCAGAGCTTTCTCAGCCTGACAACCTACCTCGCTATCCCTCCAGATACTCTCCAAAATGGCATCAACTGTCAAGGATCAGCTTATCTTGCATGTCCTAAAGGAAGACCAGGTTCCCCAGAACAAGATCAGTGTTGTTGGGGTTGGTGCAGTTGGCATGGTTGATGTACTAGAAGACAAACTAAAGGGAGAGATGATGGATCTCCAACATGACAGCCTTTTCCTCAAAATGCCAAAGATTGTTTCTGGCAAAGACTACAGTGTGACAGCAAACTCAAAACTGGTCATTATTACGGCCGGGGCACATCAACAGGAGTGAGAAAGTTGTCTTAATTTGGTCCAGCATAATGTGAGTATCTTTATATTCATCATTCCCAATATTGTTAAATACAGCCCTAATTGCAAGCTTCTTATTGTTACCAATCCAGTGGATATTTTGACATATGTGGCCTGGAAGCTAAGTGACTTTCCTAAAAACTGTGTTATTGGAAATGGTTGCAGTCTGGATTCTGCCCATTTCCATTACCTAGTAGGGAAGAGACTTGGTGTCCATTTTTCAAGTTGTCATAGATGGGTCCTTGGGGAACATGGAAACTCCAGTGTTCCTGTGTGGAACAGTGTGAATCTTGCTGGTGTATCTCTAAAGAACCTTCATCCTTCTTTAGGAACTGATGCTGATGTAGGGAACTGGAAAGATGTTCATAAACAGGTGGTTGAAAATGCTTATGAGGTAATCAAACTGAAGGGCTACACTTCCTGGGCCATTGGCTTGTCTGTGGCAGATCTGACAGAAATCATTATGAAGAATCTTAGGAGAGTGCATCCAATTTCCACCATGATTAAGGGCCTATATGGCATTAATGAGGATGTCTTCCTTAGTGTCCCATGTGTCTTGGGGCAGAATGGCATTTTAGTTGTGGTGAAGGTCAACCTGAATCAGGAAGAGGAGAGCCATTTAAAGAAGAGCACAGATACTCTTTGGGGAATCCAGAAGGAGCTGCAGTTTTAAAACCTTTGAATGTACTGCCATTGAGAGAACATGACAGGGGTTGAGGACTTATGTATGATCTGCTTTTCAAATAGGCCAAATCATTCCTCTGATTAGTGACTAAACACCAGAAGTGTAAAACATGTGAACACACTCTGGTTTCTTCCTTATGTCAGAAATGGGGAATAGAACCCAGTTGTACTTAGCATATGATGCTGGATATGACTTGTATTGTATAGTCTCAGCGGTTGGTGTCAAGCAGAGCCAGTGCCCCACATGTATATAAACTACCTGCTTTGTATGTAGGTGCTACAGGTTCCCTTAGGTCCGGAAGATAACACTCCTGGATACAAAACACCATACAGTAGTAATTCTTTATTGATGCATTGATTACCTTTGTACTCCCTTCCATTAGGGCATTACAGCGTAGCCCCATGTATCACCTTTCCAAGGGACCTGATTTTGTCTGCCTATATATAGATATGTATATATATGAATAGTTGTAAATTCCTATGTTATATAAAAAGGTCTGTATATATACAATAAAGGAACCAATTCCTCAAGTGCCATACTAACCCTAAATACTGAATAAACAACAAATAACTGAAAAAAAATCCTGGTAAGTTCTGTCACTGGGTTTGGTATTGCCTATATTGATAAATCACCAAGTATGGCATGTGTACTTCCTGAAACTTTGGGGCTTAGCATGACAAGGAAATGCAGTTTTTTGTTTCTTTTTTTGTTTTCTACTTGACTGATTCTGTCTTTTGGGGACAATATCTTTAGTGTAGAATATGAAGTCCTGGGAGTAGAAGGATTCACCTTCAGAAGCTCTCCTCCCACAGCCCGTAAAATACTTGTAAAAAATGACTGAACAAACTCTGGAGCAGCAAAAGCCACAAAACGACAGAGTGAAAGAGATTTCCAGCCCCAGGTAGCCTGGAAGGGTGACAGGAAATGTCTGTTGTGCCACCTAGGGCTGAGCACAGCCCAGCATAGACCATGCCATGGCAAGGATAGAAGTGGAGCAGTCTTCAAGGTGCCACTGACAGCAGCTGTGGGTCCCAGATTCCTCAGCTGACAAATGCCAAAGACAACTTCAAAGGTCAGTGAGAAAACTCTTTCACTCGAGTGAGAAGGGAACTCTGAGGTCTAGCCACAGTCCCAGGCAACAGCAGTTTCCATTGTTGGGACCCTGACCTACAGCCCCTGGGGGAATTGAGCAGCTGTTCTGCATCTCAGCCCTGAGTGGCAGCCCTGGGGTGCTGGCTAGCATGGTAGAGCTGGTTGAGGCTCTGGAGAGGGAATCCTGCTCACAGATCAGAGCAAAGGCCAGGAAAGGAATAAACTCCTCTCCTTTGATTGTGCAACCTTGGAGGAACTGAGAATTTATAGGTCCCCAGAGTATACCCTCCCCTTGACAAAGAACTCAAAAGTCAAGTAACTGGCTAATAAAATGCCCAAATAAGGGGGAAAGAATAAGACAATAGAAGGTTACTTTCTTGGTGAGCAAGTATTTTCTTCCATTCTTTCAAATGAGGAGGAACAATGCATACCATCAGAGGAAGTCAAGGCTTCTGCATCCAAAACCTCCAAAATAAATGTAACAATAGTCTTAGGTCATGGAAGAGCTCAAAATGGATTTTGAAAATCAAGTAAGAGAGGTAGAGGAAAAATTGGGGAGAGAAGTGAGAGCAATGCAAGAAAATCATGAAAAGCAAGTCAACAGCTTGCTAAAAGAGACCCCAAAAAGTGCTGAAGAAATTAACACCTTTAAAAATAGACTAACTCAAATGGTAAAAGAGGCTCAAAAAGTCAATGAGGAGAAGAATGCTTTAAAAAAGCCGAATTAGCCAAGTGAAAGAGGAGGTTCAAAAGCTCACTGAAGAAAATAGTTCTTTAAAAATTAGAATGGAGCAGAGGAAAGCTAATGACTTTATGAGAAACCAAGAAATTCCAAAACAAAACCAAAAGAATGAAAAAATAGAAGACAATGTGAAATATATCATTGGGAAAACAACTGAAAATAGACCCAGGAGAGATAATTTAAAAACTATGGGACTACCTGAAAGCCAGGATCAGAAAAAGAGCCTAGACATCATCTTTCATGAAATTATCAAGGAAAACTGCCCTGATATTCTGAAACTAGAGGGTAAAATAAATATTGAAAGAATTCACTGATCACCTCCTAAAAGAAATCCAAAAAGAAAAACTCCTAGGAATATTGTAGGCAAATTCCAGAGTTCCCAGATCAAGAAGAAAATATTGCAAGCAGCTAGAAAGAAACAAGAAACAATTTGAGTATTGTGGAAATACAATCAGGAAAACACAGAATCTGGAAGCTTCTATATTAAGGGATTGAAGGGCTTGGAATATGATATTCCAGAAGTCAAAGGAACTAGGACTAAAACCAAGAATCACCTACTCAGCAAAACTGAGTGTAATACTTAAGAGGAAAAAAATGGTCATTCAGTGAAATAGAGGACCTTCAATCATTCTTGATGAAAAGAGCAGAGCTGAATAGAAAATTTGACTTTCAAACACAAGAATCAAGAGAAGCATGAAAAGATAAACAGGAAAGAGAAATCATAAGGGACTTGCTAGAGCTGAACTGTTTACATTCCTACATTGAAAGATAATATTTGTAACTCTTAAAACTTTTCTCAGTATTTGGGTAGTTGGAGGGATTATACAAATCATGTCATGTTCATCCTTTGTTGCCAAAGGAGACCATGCCGTCAGAGAAATGAGGACGTGACTTGCACTTGACTTGTTTTAAGTGAGGGAGGGCTGTGCAGGTCCGCAGCCTCACTTCTTCTCCAGAGCCATCTGAATCCAGTGACCTGGTATTCCTCAGGATGACTGGAGATGGCCCAGGTTGCCATTTTCAAGGGAGACCTTGGAAATATATATAGACAGAAAGCACAGGTGAGTTGAATAGGAAGGGATGATATCTAAATAAATAAAATTAAGGGGTGAGAGGAATATATTGGGAGGAGAAAGGCAGAAATGGAATGGGACAAATTATATCATAAAAAAGGCAAGAAAAAGCTTTTTCAATGGAGGGGAAAATGGGGAGGTGAGAGGGAAAAAGTAAAACTTACTCTCATCACCTTTGGTTTAAGGAGGGAATAACATGCACACTTAATTTAGTAGGAAAATCGATCCTACACTACAAGAAAATTGGGGAGAAGAGGATAACTGGGGTGTGGGGGGAATGATAGAAGGGAGGGCAAATAAGAAGATGGGGGTAATTAGAAGTAAACACTTTTGGGGAGGAATAAGGTCAAAAGAGAAAATAGAATAAATGGGTGGGCAGGAAAGGATGGAGAGAACTATAGGTAATCTTTCACAGCATGACTATTATGGAAATCTTTAGCATAACTTCACATATATAGCCTATATTGAATTGCTTGCCTTCTCAGTGGGGATGGGTGGGGAGGGAGGAAGGGAGAGAAGTTAGAACTTGAAGTTTTAGGAACAAATGTTGAGAATTGTTTTTGCATGTAACTGGGAAATAAGAAATACAGCTAATGGGGTATAGAAATCCATCTTGCCCTACAAGAAAAGCAAGAAGATGGGGATAAGAGAAGAGAGGAGTGTGATAGAAGGGAGGGTAGATTGGGGGAAGGGGTGATTAAAATGCACAGTGTTTTGGAGTGGGGGAGGGGAGACAGGAGAAAATTTGAAACTCAAAATCTTGTGAAAATAAATGTTGAAAACTAAAAATAAATAGATAAATTGGGAGAAAAAGGAATATGAATTCTCAACCTGTATAGAGCAGAAATCAAAAAAGAAAGCTTAGAATTCTGTTGTTCATTCTTAAAATCTCAGATGAGGGTCGAACAGTGGACAGCTCCAGAAGGTTTTAATGTTAAGGCCAATCTGGTCAGGGCAAGAGGTTTCCCTTTCTGTGCCATAATCTCTCCTATAAAAATATTTAACATGAATTATATTCTGTATCGTTAAATGTTTCTAAGAACGCTAAGAAGCTCCTTCTATATACATTTTGTGCCATGTTTGTGAAATCTGTTCTAGTAAAAATGTACTTAACCTGTTGGGGAGAAGAACAAGAAAACCCTTTCGATGTCTCCTTTAAAGATTTATATTTATTACTGACCAAGTAAAATTCTTTAGATATTTTCCTGGGCTTCAGCCCGTTGGCAGTCTTCTCTTGATTCACTTGCCCAAGCATTGGCACAGATCATGGCTGTGATTATTAAGGGATACAGATTTTTTTCTTTCCCTCCTCTCTTGTACCTCAAAATGCTGCTGCTTTTGTTTAATTCTCCCATCATTTGAGAGAACAGGACGTGCTTCTTCATTAATAAGCTGGTCAGCGGTCATACATTAGGCCAGTTTGCAGCTCCCTTTGGAGAGCAGATGCACCCATCTCTTTAGTGGCCAGTCTTCAGTGGGTCCGATCATTCCTAAATCAGGCCACACCAACAGGGTACTACAATGGGCCATCATCAGATAAAGCCTGCGTTATCATTTTCCAATTGCATTTACAGTGTACTGTAGCATAGTGACAGGCAGTTAATAGAGTGATGGTCTGAGTGCCCTATCCTAACCTACTTTATAAAAAAGCACCTTGTGAAGATAATACTTGTACCTGGCTGGGGAGGGGGTGGGGGGTCGCGCATTGCCACTGAATGAACACATGGTTTCCAGGGCTGTTAGCCCTTGTAGTAAACATTATTTGAAGCAGCAGCAACACATATATAATTCTTTGCTTTAAGGTTGGGAAAGTACTTCACATATATTTTTTTACTTGATCCTCGCAACAACCCTGGGAGCCAATTGCTCTTGTGTATTTTTCCAATTTCACAGATGTAAATAGGAAATAGGCAGGCAGACATTAAATGACTTGCCCGGGGCACAGAGCTAGTAAATATAAGATGCTGGATTTGAGCTCAGGTCTTCTTGATTCCAGGTCCAACGCTGTGCACTATGCAGCCCTGCCTAGAGTCACTAAATGAAAATGCTTCAGGCTAGTTCTTAGATTTGAGGTTTGTTAATGGATGACTAAAATGAAAACAAGAAGAACCCCTTACCTCTTAAGGTGCTTCCCTTCCCTATAAGATATTTCATAATGACTTCATGAACATGGCAACCATATCCTTAAGTACATGCCCTTTGTTTTGAAAAGTTTCTAATTATATTAGAAATAAATGTCATTTAATCCATCACTGCTTTGATTTAATGATGAAACCTCATCAGACATCAAGGTTTCATGTTAATTTGTTTGTTCTGTGTTAAGTGAATTGTAAAGCCAAATCGTATAAAATGGTTCTGCTGTAAACAAAGGCAAATGGTTTGAGTCTCTGAGAAACTAGAGAAAAAAAATAAGATTGTTATTTCTATTTATTCATAAGGTATAGATCATTACATATTTTTCTGTTTTTCCACAAACTGCGGTCATACTAGCTCAATACTATTGATGAAAATATATAGGTCTTATTTTGTCTACTGAGTCTAAAAGCTTTAATATGTTATTAGTAAATGTTCACAGTCATATGGTATAAAAGGGAGTAGAGGTGTATTGGTCCCTGTGTCTGCATTTCTATTATTGCAAAATAAACGAATAAACAGAAACAAAGTGTAACTTACCTAAGACAGAAACTATTGCAAACCGACCTCTTTTGCTGCTACATTGTGCTGAAGTCACTGAGTTGAATTTCTAGACCTCAGTTGGTCAGTTTGCAGAATAGAAATATTTATTCTTCTGTCTTAGAATCCTATTAAATCTAATTCCTATTTTAAAATTTCTCCATGTAAGTTATTTCTAATTGAAAAATATTAAGTGTTAATAATCCATTCATCAAGTTCCAGTTCACTTTTGGAATGGGCAATTCCGAGTCTCCCACCACTACCACCAAATGGATATGATTCCCAGAGTTTAGAAAAGTGCTAGAATATTTTTCTTGGGATGGGAGTTGGGTTGACCTACAGTCCAACCTAAACTTAGGGAGCACAGAATGAAGCTAAGAAAGAACATCAAATTGAGATTTTTTAATCTTGAAATTCTGGAGGAAAAATCATTTATTGCTTTATCCAGATCCTCAAAGGCCCCTTGGCAGGCACAGTGGATAGAGTGCTGAATATGGAGTCAGAAAGACCTAAGTTCAAATTTTGCCTGAGACACTAATCCTGGGCAATTCTCTTAACTTTTATGTGCCTCAGTTTCTTCATCTGTGAAATAGAAGGGTTGAACTCGAGGACTTCTAAGGTCTTTTCCAGCTCCAATTCTAAGATCTGACATGCCCTTAACACTGTAGCAGCTCTGAATCTTCTATTCTTATTAGAGCACTTTTAGCTAAAAAAAAATGTGTGTGTGTGTTTTGTCCATCAATTTCAGTTTTTGGCATTTCCAATCTTGCTCTTGGAAAAATTTTAAATTAGGAGAGTCCATGAATAAGTGCCAGGCATGTACAACAGAGGAGAAGAGTAATATGAGTTCTCTGAAGATCATAGGATTTTGCACATCAGAAAGCTATCAGATGTTCACTTTGCAATCTTAAATCATAACTTGATCTGTTTGATTCCTTCACTGCTGTTGGAGTACTCATGCATTCCAGCAAGATCTTTGGGGGAAAGTACCCACTCCACTAATGAAACTGAGGAGATATGCTGCAAAGAGCCCCAGTGGAGTCACACATCTGTTAGACACACTTTGTCATTCAGCAGTGAATTTGATCATCAAAGCTTTTCTAATAAATGGCATAGAAAATTCTCCAACAGAATTTTTAAGAATATGTGTAGAGACTTTAAACTCCTAGAAAAATTTTAAAATCTTTCCAATTTTCTGAGGGGTGGGAATGCAGACTGAAAAATCCAGGTGATATAACATAAGATAAAACAGTGGGGCTCCAACGAGGGATCCTCCTACAAAGTCTGCAGAAAGTAATTTGATGTATTCTCAAACGTCCCCAAATTATCTAGTGTTAACAAATGCATATTTGTCTCCAGATCTGTGTTTTAGCTGGAAGGAAATACAAACCCACTAGATTTCTCTAGCCTTCAAGCTTTTGTTTTCATTGAAGCATTGACATTTGTCTCTGTACTGTTGCAACATCACCATCTTCCTCTGTTACTATACTCCTAGAAATCAGCTGAACGAATTTGTTTAGACAGTTAGAAAGGATGAAATATCATTAAATCATTTAACCAAATGTAGGGTAATACAGCTTTTGAAAATACCAATTTGTTGGTTCCATAAACTTCAAAAGGTGCTACATCTACTTTTCCTAACATATATAAACAACTGTTCTTAGAATGAAGGTTAGGGTAAAAAATGTAAACATTTACTTTGACTGTATAGGCTTTTGCTTTTTTGTTTATTTCCAGTTTATACTTATTTGATGAGAAAAATAGTTGTTTTTTAAAAACCTCATTACCAAGTCTTAATATTAGCATAACATCCTTAATTTCCTCATTATTTAAAATGGAAGTAACAATGCGTAAAATATATGTGGTTATAAGGAACAAATGGGGTGATGTATGTTATGTGCTTTGTAAACTCTAAAGTTCTTTATAAATGTCAGCTACTATTAGTAATATTATTAATTTTTTAAATCCATGAGTATTTTATTTCAGATACCCCCTGCATATTAATATAATGTTCATCCAAAACAGTTAAAGTGAAGTTTTACCTTTCCTAAGTAGTTCAAAGATGCCTTCATTTTTTTTAATATTTCCAAGTAACAGATATTTATTTTTATTCCCTTCTTCTCCCCATCCACTAATCGAATCCCCAAAAGCAAAAGAAAGCCCTTATAAGAAATATACCTAGTTAGTGGAAGCAAATTCTTCATCGGCCACATCCAAACATGTATTTCTCACTCCACATTTTGAGGCAATCACCTGGTTGTTAGGAGGTGGGTAGCATGCTTAATCTTCATTTCTGGAATTGAGGTTTGTCATTATATTTATCAGAATTTAAGTCTTTCAAAGTTATCTTTCTTTTCAATGTTTCATCCTTGTGTAAATTGCTTTTCTGGTTCTACTCACTTCCCTCTGTATCAGTTCTTATGGATCTTCCCAGCTTCTTCTGACTGTCCATTTCATAAATCATTTCTTACAGCTCAGTATTATTCCATTATATTCACATAACATAATTTGTTTGCCATTTCCTTATAGGTGGATACTCCATCAGTCTACAGTCTTTTGCTATTAAGAACTCAGAGGAATAGATATAATAGGATGTATGTCTTTTTAGACATTATGTATATTTGAGTATATATGTTTTTTGTTCCATTTAGGATTCACACACACACACACATACGGGTCCTTTTAAAGATGGCCTCACTTGCTCATTAGCAGATCTCCAATCTATTACATATTTTGATGGACGTGAAAAAGGGGGACAGGGGATGTAGTATAGAGGATTTTCCTCTTTTTCTTATTATATTATTAAATTTGTACTTTTAGTCCTTTTGATTTGAAATCATTTTGATTTGGCAAACATTCCTTGGCAATAGAGTACATTGTTTTTGTGAACTTGTCCCTGGTTTCAAATGAAGCTCCAGGGCTGACAGACATAAAAATCCTTAGGGAGATGACAACAAATGCTAGTTCAAATCCAACCTCGGACACTTACTGGCTGTGTGATCCTGGGTAAGTCACTTAACCACTGATCACCTCAGCTTCCTCAACTGTGTAATTGGAATAATAGCGGTACTCATCTCACAGGGTTGTTGTGAATATCAAATGAGATCAGACTTGGGAATTCCTTAACAGAGTGCCTGGAACCTGGTAGGTTAGCCGTCATTGTTGTTATCATAGCTTTCTGGAGCAACACAAGGACTGGAACTTTTCTAGGTCCTGTGTAGACCCATTCCCTATCTCTTTTTATGTTATCAGCAAACATTTACTAAGCACATTCTGTGTTCTAGGCATTATGCTGTGGACTGCATAGAAAAGAAAAAAAAAAGAAGGGGGAGGACAAAAAATACTCCCTGCTCTCAAGGAACTTGCAGTACACAGTGGGAAAAGCAGCATACAAACAAAATACAAGGTCTATAACAACAACATAGGGTATATAAAAGATAAACGGGAGATGAGCTCAGAGCATACCAGTGGTATGTACTGTACTGGCTGAAGAGCTGATCGTTTGGGTTTCAGTGTGAACGTTTACACCTTGGAAACTGACACGTGCTGCAGATCAGAACTTGATCTATGGTTTTGTTAATTGCCTAGACTTACGAGAAGGTTGCTGTTAAAGAAGGTGAGATTTTACCCAAACCTCGAAGGAAGCCAGGATGTGAGGATGAGGGGGAGAGAATTTTACAGCTGGGGATCAGGCGCGGAGTAGGACAGTAGGAGTGTCTTGAGAGAAGAACAGGACACTGGTCATAGTTTTGTTATATAATAATTACTTTACATTTCAAGATGCATAAGCACTTTTAATTTTTGGGAGAGATAAGAAAAATACCATGAAAGATATATTGTTTCAGTAATTTTGAATGCATTTTCCAGATTGTCATTATAAGGAGTTAGAATTAATTGATTAATTGATTGAAAAGCTTTTATTAAGTACTTACTGTGTACCAGGTAGTGTACTAAAGTGCTGCTGAGTGGCAGTCTGCTTAAAGTATGACATAGCACACACACACACACACACACACAAATCTTTCAAACATTGAGCTAGAGAGTATCTTTTGACAGCTGTACAGTATTTATAGTTCAAGTGTGAATTAGGGTTACCTTTGGTTTTTACATTCATTTGAGGCAATATTTTGAGCAATTATTCAAAACAAACATTGAATGGTTGTCAGAATGAGGGAGTCGGGTAAATGGTGAAGTGGATTTTACTGAAGTCCTGCCTTTGTTAAGGAAAAGGCTAAGGAACCTGGAAGAAGTGAATGACGTGACTAAGGGTGCGTGTGTGACTACTGAATACGCAGAGAAGGCAGCCAGACATGGAGTTGAATGTTTCAGATGAATTAGATATGTTTGAGAGATGCTGTGAAGTGTCTTGGTCTGGTGTGTCTGGATTTTCCACTGTGCTCTTCTCCATAGTGGTGCCTAGCTTACAATTCCAGTTTCAGGACAAAAACTAGTGAGGTAATTACTTTCTTAGTTTATATAGATTCTTCTTCCAAGACCACAAGGGTAGCATTCCCTCTTGTCTACAATTAATATGACATATTTTATTTTTTTTATTACAACTCCTTTCCTCAACCTTTCTTAAAGTAGTTCGCAAATAGAAATGTAGAATGTTTGGTTCTAAATGTTTCTTCTTTTTAGGGCACATTTGTAAACCAGTGAGGGTATAAGTGCCCCATTACCTACAGAATCATTTAGGTAAACTCCAGTATTCCTTTGCATTTCTTAGATAGCTAATGAATTCAATAATTTAGTTGAAAACTACATTGTGGAATCATATGTATGGATCTACAGAGGATGTAGGTATTTTTCTTCAAGGTATGAAACTCCTAAGTGAAGGAAGTCACTCTCCCAATGTAAATTAGCATCTTTTTCTTTGATTCCTATTTTTTGAGAGTTTTCTAAAGCAGTGGAAGGTTAAGTGACTTCCATGGGTCAATACATCCAGTATTTGTCAAAGAGAGAACTTAAAGCCAGGTCCCCCCTGGCTTGGAGGCCAGCTTTCTCATCACTGTGCCTGCTGGCTCTCATGATCACTTTTTGCTTTCTTGTTTTGAATCTATTGGTATTTCTGCTTAGGTTGAAAGTCTGGTATCCCCATGGCCTGTTCTGCTTTAGACATCCCAATTGCACATCTCATTCAGGGACTCACATACTAAAATATTAACTGACTCATCATTTATCTTGTTCTGGTCTCAGAAGCCTAGATGATCTCTAAGATCCCTTCCACCTGTAGAGCTCTGACCCCTGTGATTCTGCTTCATAAAAGTAATCTCCACACTTGCATAGGTTTCTATAGATTCTTAATAATTACTTGAATATGGTGAATTTGGATGGAAATTGAGCTGTAAATATTTCAGATTTCTGATTTAAAAGTAATTAAATGCCTAAGAAATAGGCTGGAAGAACAGACACTGAATTTGGATTCCCTGGTTTTCTCACTGCTGTTTGTCGATTCATTTCTCTATCTATAAAATACGTATGATACCTTGTCTATGGAGTATGTGCTAAGCAATTTTGAATTTTGAGAAGGAATGCAAATATGCTATAAGTCCTATATTTGTTGTATTGTATTATACCATATTGTAAAATGTTGCTGTGACTGACCTTCATTGTGATCTTAACACATTGACAGTGTTTTGTGTCAATGCATTATAAATCATCATGAATAAAAGAGGAGAATAAAGTCTCTGAAAATAGCTTCCCATCACAGTCAAGAGCATCATCTGTGAGGAGCTGGGATGGCCTGTGTTATGGGTGCTATTTTCACTTTCATTCACATATATCATGGGGCTCACCACTAGAGCATTGCATTTAGGTCTGGGTGCAGCATTTTAGATAAGTCAGTAATTAGCTGTGCAGCAATTAGAGGCACCAGGATGCTGACGGGCCCCAGAATCAGGCCACATAAGGTTTATTTAAAGAAACTGAGAATATTTGGCTTGAACAGGAGAATAAGATGGCCATGACCCCCAGAGGACAGAACTAGGAGTAAGAAAGAGAACTATTGATTGGTTTGGAGGGAAGAGGGGAATGAAGGTGAGGGATAGCCAGGATCATTCCCCACATTTTTTAAGAGCAATGCCCAATATATGCCCTAGATTTGGATGTTTCAGAGTAAGCATTTACAACACTGGAAACTATAATAACCTATAAAACAGGCAGATATCTGCTATTCTGCTGTGTCCTCTAATCGATGTTTCATTGACTTGCAGTGGCATTTTATTTCTATCTTTGATATAAAACTTCAGTCTTTGAATTTGAAGGAGACTTTTACACCATCTGCAGACATTTGGCATGTTCCTTTCCTACTGATGAGTACTTCTACTTTCCATTAATTACATCCAGATGTCAGATCCTCTAGCTTCTTTTCACATACTTTTCATTTCCTGTACAGCAACTACTAGGAATTCAGAACTGTGCCATTTCTACCTGGCAAGCTCCCAAAATGTTGGTATTGTTCCATGAAAATCAACACGGAGAACTGGGGTCTACAGTCTTTTCAGCCAGCCATAGATGTGCGGGTCACCTGCCCCATGTGCAAAAAGGCTACATACTGGATAAATTAGAGATAATCAGCAGAGAGAAGGCACTAACATTAGAGGGGACTGAGAAAAGCTTCTCTTAGTGGGTAGGATTTTAGCTTGATGGAAACTAGGTCAGGCAGGGAGGCATGGAGGATAACCAGTGAGTGCTCAGAGCTGGGGCATGGAGTGTCTGCAAGCAACAGCAAGGAGACCATTGTCACTGGATCACAGAACAGTTTAAGAAAAGTGAAATTTCAGGGGGGGACCAGATTATTGAGGGCTTTAAAAGCCAAACAAGAGTTTATAGCATAGATGTAGTAATAGGGAACCAATGAAGTTGATTGAATGGGGGAGCAGCAGGAGGGTGATATGATCAAATCTTTGGTTTAGAAAGATCACTTTAATAGCTGAGTGATAGAAGGACTGGAGACCAAGCAGCAGGCTGTTACAACAGTCCAGGTGTATGATGATGAGGGCCTTAGGTGCAAGTGGCAGCATCAAAGAATAGAAGAACACATGTATGAAAAGGTAGAAATGCCGGGACTTGCCAACTGATTAGATATGGGGGTGGGGGAGAGTCAGGGAGTCAAGGATGACACTTAGGTTTTTGAGGCCAGATGTCTAGAAGGATAGTGGTACCCTTGACAATAATAGTGCAGTTTGGAAGGGGGAGAGGGCTCGGAGTGAAGGACAGTAAGTTCAGTTTTGTACATGTTGAATTTTCGATGTCTGCAGGATCTCCAGTTTAAAATATTCAATAGGCAATTGGAGATGCAAGACTCGATGTCTGCAAAGAGGATAGGGCTAGCTGAGCACTATGGGACACCCACCTTTAGCACTTATCACCTAGATGAAGTTTTAACAGAAGAGACTGAGGAGTAGGAGAAGAACCAGGGAAGAGAGAAGAGAGGAACAAGGAGAACAGAGTCTCGACTGTATAAAAAGTAGCCAAGAAGTCAAGAAGAATGAGGATGGGGTGGGGGGCATTAGATCTGACAAGAGATCCTTGATGACTTTGAAGAAAGCAGTTTCAGTGGAATGATAAGGGCAGAAGCCAAACTGGAGAGAGCTGATAAAAGAGAGAGAGGAAAGGAAATGGAAACCTCCACTAGAGATGGTCTCCTCCAACAGTTTAGCCAGAAAAGAGGGGAAGTAGTGACAGCTAATAAGAACAGATGGATCAAGCGAAGGGCTTTTGAGGATGGAGGAAGCAAGGGTATGTTTGGAAGCAGTTGAAGATAAGTGAGAGAGTAGGGTGACCAAAGGGGCAGTCTGCCCAAGAGAATGGGCCTTAGTCACTTCATCGTGTGAGACAGGAGGAGAGAATGGGGAAGGCAGGAGTGATGTGAGACTCAGAGGAGAGCAGATAAAGGAGCTCTGTTATCGAACAGCCTCTGTTTTTTAAAGTGCAATGTGACACCAGGTTCTCAGCTGAGAGTTCGGAAGGAGAGAAAACCATGGAAAATCCAACAGGGGACCAAAAGTTTGGAAGAGCGGCTGGCAAGTGAGATAGCTATAGATGTGTAAAAGGACTGTGGACCCCTCCATAAATAGTGTATCTTTCCTACATACCCACTGACCTTCCCTCATGAGTTTTGACTTAACACCTATAGAGAAAAAAATAGTTTTAAATTTATCAGCAACTAAATTAAGTTTACATGACTGACCCTCTTCTCTCTATGTACTCTCTTAATAAGTTCATCCACTCATCTAGCTTCACCTCTCATCTCCATACAGATTAATCCTAAATCTCCATCTCTAGCCTTCCTCTGTTCTCTGAACTCCATCTCCCAGCTCTTGCTGACTGCTGGACCTTCCCACCACAGTTTCTCACTTGCCACCCTCCATCCCACATCTCCATCCCTTTACACTAGCTGGCCCCTAGGCTGGCAGCACAGCTCCTCCTCAGTTTATCTTGGAGTTTCAAATTTTCTTCCTGACTCAACTCCAGCATCACATCCTACAATGAGACCTTTCCTGGTTCCTTCCAGCTTCTTGTGCCTTCCCCTTCCTGGTTACCACGTATCTGTTTTATGTCTCCCTGTCTTTATATGTGTGGGTTGTATCCCTCCATTGCAATGTAAACTCCCTGGATCAAGAAATTACAGTTTCTCTTCTGTTTCAGTATCCTCAGCTCCTA